>CAUYLG010059326.1:0-30485 GCA_963573385.1 Cacajao melanocephalus | reverse complement strand
GTATAATAAATATATATATATATATATATTCATAGTATATATAAAGCTGTTACTTTTCTGATTAGATTAAACAGCTTGCAGTAGTCACTTGATGAATGTTATTAAGCACTCACTGTCTACATAGTCATGACCAAGTAGTAGATAACAGTGTGATTCTTGGTCCTTGGGAGCATAAAATCACGTGGAAGAGAAAGTGATAATACATAGTATAAAGGTTTATGGTTTATGACACCTTGCTATACAGATGATTAAATTCCATTTTTTTGTTTGTTTTGTTAAACTGAGGATCACTTATTCAAGATTATTCAGCAAGTAGGGAGTAGTTGTCAGACTTCCCTACTTGAAGAGTCTAGTTGAACTGGGTCTTCTCAAAAGCCTGTACTTTTCCAGAAATAAGAAGGCTTCAGCTAACAAAAACAAAGAACCCTTACATGGAAGCAGAAGTTACAGCATTTTAAGGAGCTATAGAAGCCGGTGCCCAGAGGGTGTTTGAGGATGTTGAGGCTGTGTTAGCTTTGCATGTGCCTCATTGTCTTTTCATGTTGCCTATTTTCATGTCACAGTTTCCTATTTGAACCTCTGGAATTTTAGTTCATTATGCTTTTTGTGGTGAATGTGACGTTTATAGAAGAATTTTCAACTGAAATACTCTGCTCTCTGGCCTGACTTTTGAAACTCTGCAGTTTATTGACTAATTTTCAAATTCTTGCGTTTCCAAATAACACAAGCCAATGATGAATGTTCTTCCTGATTACATAGAGCATATGTTCCATATGTTTTGGCACTTGACCGCTTTCCATCTAGCTATTTATTGATGTCATGTATTGTTCTTTATGTACGTAAGTTTTGTTTTTTTAAGGAAGATTATGATGATCTCCCTGACTGCGGGACTAAGCTGTGGTGACACATAGTAGGTGTTTGCTAAGTGTTCTTTGAAATCAACAATGCATGCGCTTGGTTTTTCCTCTCTTTTAAAATTTCCCTCTGTGTCTTCTTACACCCACTAAGGGTCGTTGTTGTTATGGCCTTGTTATAGTAAAGAGTAAGCGAAGAGTGAACTCCTTAGGTGGACACTCCAAGTCCTTAAACCATGAATCTCGGCAGCACGTGAGGTCTCAGAGCTCTTTGATCTTTCCCTCCTTTTCAGTGAGTAACTTAAATGATACGAATTCTTGTTGTAGGAGATACATGACTCTACCAAGTAACCATATTTTCCTTCTGCTAGTTACAGTCACTTGGAGACCCTTCTTAGAATAAATGTGTAACATTTGCCTGTGTGTTCTATTCCTTTATGATCACCGCTGCCCCTCCTAGGGCATGTCAGTGGGGAGTGTTGGGGTATGTATCAATATCAACTTCAGATTGTGCTGAAGATCTTGATTTTACAGAATGAAATTATTGATTTTCAAGACTTCACTCACCCAGCAACTATGTCTCTTGCATACTCTTGAATTATGCCTATGCATCAGATCTCTGGGCCCACCAAGATTCCATAAAGGGCCTCTTCATAACATATTTCTTATAATGAAACTAGATATTCTTTCTTGGTCAGCAGTGCTTTCTTTGTATATGAAAATGATCCTTATTTCTTCTGACAACCAGATTATTGTTTCTTAAGGACTCTCCCACTTCTTACTAAGTAAGGCTAGTTTTTCAGTAAATTCCAAGGTAGAGTGACTGCTGAGACACCAGCCTTGGAGAGAGTACTCCTGCTCATCATTCTATGGAAGAACACATCTCCCAAACTTGTGGGTAATTTCCTCTCGCCTAGATCTGAATTCTAATTAAATTTTTATTCTTCAACTTGTTATTATGTGATGCTTGACTCTTTTTTATGAAAAGCATGTTATAATGTAGAAAGACTATGCATCTCTGTAGACTAAATTGCTGAACTAAAATTAGGTCCTTAGAATTAACCCACCACCACCACCACCGTCTTTCCTACTACTTCTCCTCATGTATATTTGCAGATTGATCTTTTCCTTTTTAAGTTTCTCTTTACTCAGGAAAGCAGCTATATGGTCATGTAAAGGATGTGTCCTGACTGATGCACCTGCCTTTCTGTTTCTAGGTGGGCCATGCACAGACACAGCTCATGTCTCATTAATCACACCAACAAAAAGATCCTGTGGTACAGGTATGTACGTCATTCTTATGTGAATTCATCCTTATTTGAATTCTTCACAGAAGTCAGCAGCTGGTTCTAACTTGGTGTGCTTGTCGGGGTCCTCTGGTTTCTTCCATCAATTGTGAGGTGATATATGTGCTTAGTATTGACAGTGGAGTGTCAGCAAAGGTCAGAGTGATGTTCTTGGAGAGTCAGATGGACTGTGTAAATGCTGGCAGCTAGATCCAAGACAGTGGACATCAAAATACACATACTTTCTAGTATATGAAGAACGTTATTAAGACTTAACAGAAATGCAGATCATTGCCCAGTTTGTAACATGTAGCTAATCTGAGGGCCAGGATTGAAATTTTAATGAAAGAAGTTTTAATATAGGAAATTAGTGTTTTAATTGACTATTGCAGTATTCTAGTATTTTTGGAAAATTATTTTCTGTCATTTGATTTAAAGCCATGGATATACTGAGATTTCTCTTTTTAGATACACAGAGTCCCAAAAACATCTTTGTGCATCTGTGACATTTTTATTAAACATGAAGTCATGAATCTTGTGGCTCTCTAAAGAGCAGTCAGAATACCCATTGTTCTCTTTGCCTATAGCTTAATTTATTTTAAGCAATATTTGCCTTTTCTAATAATGGTGTCTACTATTTAACATATCTCAAGGATTGTATTTGGAAGAGTCAAAATAATTGTATTGTTTTTCTAAAGGTCACGTCAGAGTATTTTTCACAACTTAAAAAAAAAATCTTTGTAACTCCCCAGCAGAAATAGCACAAGCTGTTTCCACGTACAAACTTACAGTGAAACCTCGACTCCTTTTAATGCTCATAGTTTGATGCTAGACCTCAGTCAGGCCCATGTTTGGATAGTTTCAAAGTAACATCCAGACACTGAACTCTAAACTTAATTATACTCTTCTCTTCCAAATGACCAGCTTTGAAACAGGCTGGTGGGTGTGAGAGAGTCTTTTCACGCTGTTTTCCCTCCTGTGCCCAGTTCCCAAGCTCCACTAGGTACAGTAGGTTTCTCTTTTTTATTGAGATAGAGATAGACCATCCTGATTTTAGCCAGTGGGAAGAAGGAGAGCCAACTACCTGCCCACTCCAGCCAGAAGCTTGAAAACATTCGGAGTCCTTTGATTTGCAGTCCAGCACTTCAGATGCATCAGTACTTCAGTCTTTTGTCTTTCCTTCCAACGTTGGCCCTCAGAGAAGGGTTTACTGTTAGCACGACCACCATGTTCAGGTAGCAGTCAAGGAGTTGAACCTTGAATACACTGGGTCATCCTGAGAGGTTTGGGAAGGAGACTCATGTACACAGATGCTGAAACTAGCAGGAAACTCTGGTGAATATCATGTTCTTGTGTCCATCTTTTAGGTAGACCTATTTCCTCCTCTGTGATCCTATACTATTTTGTGTACCTAAAACTAATAATGATATTTATTATATGCTTATTACATTGCCAGGCACTACTGAGTATACTTTATATACATAACAATTTAATCTTCAGAACAGTTCTGCAAGATAGTCATTATTATTCCTCTTTTACAGATGAAAAAAATGTGGGCACTCAGAAACAAGTATATTTTCTGAGGTAATATTGCTAGTAAATGATGGAGCCAAGACTTGGACACGGATTCTTTTTTTTTTTTTTTTTTTTCGTGGGACCGTCACGCGCTAATGCCAGGCGGGGGTGCAGTGACACAATCTCAGCTCACTGCAGCTTCTGTTTTCCGATTTCAAGCAATTCTCCTGGCTTAGCCTCCTGAGTAGCTAGGACTACAGGCATGCACCACCACACCCAGCTAATTGTTTTTGTATTTTTAGTAGAGGCAGGGTTTCACCATGTTGGCCAGGATGGCCTTGATCTCTTGACCTAGTGATCTGCCCTCCTCGGCCTCCCAAAGTGCTGGAATTACAGGTGTGAGCCACTGTGCCTGGCTAGACACGGATCTTGAAGACACTAAAGCCTACGTTGTTTCCCCCTATATCATGCTACTGCTTTTCACATTTTATTGTAAATGCTTCTTTTCCTACCCAGACTGGAAAAGCAGACTGTTGACTGAAATATGGAAAAAATGAAGTATACATTTGGAAATAGAGCATATAGTAAACTAGTTTGAAAATGTGAGTTCTCAAATCACATCTGGTTTCAGATCTCAGCTTAGCCACTGACAAGTTGTGATTTTAAGTAAATAAGTTAACATCTCAAAATTTTGTTTTTCACTTATAAAATGGGATGATAAGTCTCTCAGGTTTGATGTAAGAGAAAAAGAAGGCCAGGCAGTGGTGGCTCACGCCTGTAATCCCAGCACTTTGGGAGGCCGAGACGGGTAGATCACGAGGTCAAGAGATCGAGACCATTTTGGCCAATATGGTGAAACCCTGTCTCTACTAAAAATACAAAAATTAGCCGGGTGTGGTGGCACATGCCTGTAGTCCCAGCTACTCAGGAGGCTGAGGCAGGAGAATCGCTTGAACCTGGGAGGCGGAGGTTGCAGTGAGTTGAGATCACATCACTGCACTCCAGCCTGGTGACAGAGTGAGACTCCGTCTCAAAAAAGAAGAAAAGAATACACTCACATAGTAGACAGTTTTTGGTAGCTTCCATTGTCTTAGTGAAGATTATGTCTTTATAATAAGCCCCCATTAGATGGTGTTGATAAATACATCAACAGATATTTTAAGCAGAAGGAAGAGTAAAGCAGTAGTACTGGCATTCTTTGCTGTACTCAGTTTTATTAACTGATTTTATATTGATCACGTTCTTTGTTACATGTCAGTATTATAGTAGCAATTGAAGGTGGTAATATTTTTAGATCTCTGTTAGTGAGATGATAAGCATTGAGTTCTCAGTCTTACCTTTGTAGGCCTTCATTAGGTGAATACATACCTCTTAACTAGAAAAAGATTGAAAATGTCTACCTTGGAAGCAAATTAATGCAATGTCCAGGTCATCTAAACCATCTGAAGGAAAGTTGGGATTTCTCAGCATGGACATTAAAGGTCATCAAGTTAAGCCAGCTGTACTACTTTTCAAGAAGCCTGTTCTGTGCCATCTTAGGATAGCCAGACTGGCTAAGCCTTAAGTATTGGCCCTGACTCTAAAGGACAGTGCTTCCTGATTTTGAGAAGTAAATTAAATGATTTATTTTGAGAACTACAGGTTGACTGTCTTTGTCTCCATCTTTCTCTGTTCTCTGTTAGAGAGAGATGGAGGTTGCCTGTGGTAGAGATTTTGATGAGTTTTCTTTCGAACTACCAATTGTTATTGTTATTTTGCTGGAATGTTCCTTGTACCCTTTGTGTCTAGGTTCTTCAGATTAGGATTCATGTCTGTGGCATGTGTTGTACAGTGATTCTACTATGAGCGGGGTCTCCCAGAGATCTCCCAGACAGAAACCACATGGGCCTTCAGGCATAGATGGTCAGTAAATAATTACTTTACAGTCGTGTCATTTCTTAGGAGCTGCAGAGTTGAGACCTTAAGTGAGATCTTACCTACCTCCTCCCAGCCAGTCTATCCATACAAGGTTGGACCCAAAGCAGCCTAGTACTTAGTAATGATGTGTGTTAGAAAAAGGATAGTGAGATTAGACAAAGGTGGTTCTTTAAGTCAGCAGTGTCTGACAAAGGGCACACAATGTACTGTCTGAGGTGTGGGGAGAAAACAGCAAAAGCTCAGCCTTAATTTATATTTTGCAAATCCACTTTATTGTGTGTACATACATAAACTTTATTTTTATCACTTTTTAAATTTTTTAATAGAAAACAGCAAATGCTCAGCCTTAATTTATATTTTGCAAATTCACTTGGTTTTGTGTGTGTTCATACATATACTTTATTTTTATCATTTATTTTTTAATAGCGACAGATGCACTTTATTATGTATGTGTTCATACATATACTTTATTTTTATTATTTTTTAAAGTTTTTAATAGAGACAAGGTCTTACTATATTGCCCAGGCTGGTCTCAAACTCCTGAGCTCAGGCAGTCTTCTTCCCTTGGCTTCCCACAGTGCTGGGATTACAGGCATGAGCCGCTGTGCTCAGCCCATACATACAGTTTATTAACAGCACATACAGATGCAAATATATACATATTAAAGGTACATGGCCAGTTATTTTAGATAGGACTATGCAGTTTTAAAAGGTTAGTGACTTCTTCAGTAAACATTATTTTCTCTGGGAACTTTGAAAATTAGCTCTAAGGATTAGCATTAGACCCATCATTATGTGGTCTAGTAAGTGAAGACCTCAGTGGTTGATTAATTAGTCACCATTTGTATTTCAAGCAACTACTGTTTTGATCAGCTAAAGGGTATTGTCATAATTTAGAGATGGACAGCAGTGTAGAGTGGTTGGTCTACAACTATCAAAACGAGAGAGGCAACTCTTTTTAAGAAACTGTTTTGTGATCACTGTGAGTCTAAGAAGCAGATTGCAGAAAGTAGCTTTAGTAGCAAATGAAGGATCAGTTTGTCTTTGTGAGCTAGATGGGAAAGACTTTTCTTTAGATGCTGGCTTTTAGCCACACAGAACTATTAACAGTTAAACTCATTGTAACCTTTAGATTAAAAAAAAAGGCAACATCATGATCATTGTTGTATTTAAACAGAAATTAAATGAAGGGCGTGTGGTTATCCCCACTCCACCCCACCCCTACCGTCTCTGTTGAGTTCTAGGATGTCCCCAGTCAACAGAGTTGAAAAGTACTGCCAAGTCCTAGGTTGCTTTTGGTTAGAATGTGTGAATTAAAGCACATCACACCTTCAGATTACTAGACAGAGTTTACATTTCTTCAGAGAGCCTAGAATGTTTCCCACATGTTCCCTTGTTAATTCTCACAACATTCCTGCCAAGAACAAGTATTTTGTGAAGGAAAGAGATCACTTTCCCTTGGCAGCAAACCACCAGAAGATTCCCTTTTGTCCTTCATCTTTTCTAATCATCAGGTTGTACCTTCAGCTAATAAAATATTGTAACCAGAGTTATAGTCATCTCCTTGTATTTGGAAGGTATTTGGCTATTAAACTGGCTATCTTCATGACATTTTATTTTTATGTTTAAAGTAGGCACAGATTCAATGAAATCCCTGTCAAAATACCAATGACATTCTTCACTGAAATAGAAAAAAATCCTAAAATTTATATGGAACGACAAAAGACTCATAATAGCCAATGCTATAATAAGCAAAAAGAAGAAAACTGGAGGAATCACATTACCCAACTTCAATTTATACTACAGAGCTATACTCACCAAAACACCCTGATACTGGCATAAAAACAGATGCATAGACCAATGGAACAGAATAGAGAACCCGGAAACAAATCCACACGCCTACAGTGAGCTCATTTTTGACAGAGGTGCCAGGAAAATACACTGAAGAACAGGAAGTCTCTTCAATAAACAGTACTGGGAAAACTGGATATTCATGTGCAGAAGAATGAAACTAGGCCCCTGTCTCTCTCCACATACAAAAATAAAATCAAAGTGTATTAAAGACTTAAATCTCAGACCTCAAACTATGAAACTACTATAAGAAAACATTGTGAAAAATATCCAGGACATTGGTCTTGGCAAAAATTTCTTGAGCAGTACCCCACAAGCACAGGCAACCAAAGCAAAAATGGATGGTGTTAAAACAGCTTCTGCACAGTAAAGAATACAGCTAGCAAAGTGAGGAGACAACCCAGAGAATGGGAGAAAGCATTTGCAAACTACTCATCTGACAAGGGATTAATAACCAGAGTATATAAGGAGCTCCAACCGCTCAATAGGAAAAAATCTTAATAATTCAATCAAGGAAATGGACAAAAGATTAAATAGACATTTCTCAGAAGACCTACGAATGGCAAACAGACATACAAAAAGTTGCTCAACGTCATTGATCTTCAGAGAACTACAAATCAAAACTATAGTGAGCTATCTCACCCCAGTTAAAATGGCTTATATTCAAAAGACAGGCAATAACGGATACTGATAAGGATGTGGAGAAAAGGAAACCCTTGTACACTGTTGGTGGGAATGTAAATTATTACAACCACTATGGACAACAGTTCGGAGGTTTCTCAAAAAAACTAAAAATTGAGCTCCCATATGATCCAGCCATCCCGCTGCTGGGTATATATCCAAAAGAAAGAAATCCGTGTATTGAAGCAGTATCTACACTCCCATATTTATCATAGCACTGTTCATGGTAGCTAAGAATGTTTCCAGCAAGAAATGTTTCCTTGCTGTTAGGTTACTGAGAAATGTATATGAGATTTTTAAAACTGATTCAGAAGCTAAAGCATGTTGGTATTAAGTCACAAGTGACCCTGAAAAGCTTAATAATACCTACACTTGTGTGTTTTATCTCCTGGTAGAGTCAATATTCATGAAATCAGTATTCATTGGAAGCAACCCTAAGTATCTACCAACAGATGAATAGATAAAGAAAATGTGTCTTATACACAATTAAGTACTATTCAGCCATAAAAAAGAATGAGATCCACTCATTCTTTTTTGATCTGTTCCATCATTTGCAACAGCATGGATGGAACTGGAGGTCATTATGTTAAGTGAAATAAGCCAGGTGCAGAAGGACAGACATTGTATGTTCTCTCTTATTTGTGGGATCTAAAAATCAAAATAATTGAACTCATGGACACAGAGAGTAGAAGGTTGGTTACCAGAGGCTGGGAAGGGTACTGCATGGTTAGGGAAGGAGGTGGGAATGGTGGATGGGTACCGAAAAAAAATAGAGTGAGTAATATGCACTATGTGATAGCACAACAGGATGACTATAGTCAATAATAACCTAATTGTACATTTTTAGATAACTTAAAGAGTGTAATTGTATTGCTTGTAACTCAAAGGATAAATGCTTGAGGGGATGGAGACCTCATTCTCCATGATGTGCTTATTCCACATTGCATGCCTGTATCAACACATCTCATGTATCTCATAATATAATACACCTATTATGAACCCACAAAATTAAAAAAAAATTTTAAAAAGCTGTTGTAAAAAAAGGGTCTTGTGGGAAAGGAGGGAAGTTCATTGCCTTTTATTAGGATTTCTTAAAGACATACTGTGTGACCTATTTAAAAAACCTGCAAAATATTTTATATTTCTTTTATTATCATTTCCTATTGATGAACCTTAAAATTTGAGCTATAATAGAATAGGTAGGACCAGGTCTAGCCTTACATTTACTTGGAGAAATAGTCTCTCTAGCGGGCTTCTTGGCCAGTGGTGAGCCTAAGCATTCTGCCCCTCTGGGCTGTCTCCTCTCCTCTGGTGGGGTAGGCATCATTTAAGTGGGGCATGTACTAGCTCTTAGCCTTAGGTTGAATATATCAAGGGGTAGACATTTTAGCCTATGAAAAAAGGGCTCCAGCTTTAGTTGCCCACTCATATGAGGCTTTAGTTTTTCCTTTTCATTTTATAGTCCTTTATTTCTGAAGTTAAAATAAGAAATAATTCATAGGCAAGTTTGCAGACTTGACAGTATTGTCAACAGACTTTTGCTCTGCTCTATCTATATTCGCTTTTACTCTTCCTCCAGCACATATGTTGAGTAGATAATATTCTCTCTGATAGACTTGAAAAAGGATGGTAAAACATGCTGTGTGTATGTTTAAAATGTGATTATAATTAGTAGAGCAGCAAATAAAATAACTATTTGTGCGGCCATAAGGGAGCTGTAGAACTGTCTTGAGATTCAAGCAGATGGGACTAGAAACTGTCCCATTAACTATCAAGGCAGTTTTTCCAGAAAGCGTCATTTTTCCACCCTATAAGAAGCATGTTAATTCAATTTTACTTTATGTCCCTGCCTTCTGCCCTCCCTCCCTCCCTAATTTGGGTCACCTGTTTTCCTTACAGTGTGACAAACAGTGACATGAACTAGAATAGCGTTGTATTGTTCATTGTTCTCTCTCTCTCTCTTTTTTTTTTTTTTTTTTTTTTGAGACAGAATCTTGCTGTGTCACCCAGGCTGGTAATGCAGAGGCGAAATCTCGGCACACTGCAACCTTGGCCTCCCAGGTTCAAGTTACTCTCCTGCCTCAGCACCCCAAGTAGCTGGGATTAGAGGCACCTGCCACCACACCCGGCTAATTTTTGTATTTTTAGTAGAGATAGGGTTTCACCATGTTAGCTAGGCTGGTCTTGAACTCCTGACCTCAAGTGATTCGTCCGCCTCAACCTCCCAAAGTGCTGGGATTACAGGCGTGGGCCACCGAGCCCAGCCTTGACTCACTTCTTTTGTATGGCCTGTTTATGATATTGTTTTTTCCTGCGAAGACAAGAGAAGAAACTTTCCTTCTTTCATCTGGAAGTTAAGAGAAGATTGATGTGCTGAACACTTTCACATCAGTGTTTGGAAGCCAGTTAAAGGGAAATGTTTCTTTGTTGTTAGGTTACCAAGAAGTTTATTTGAGATTTTAAAATTGATTCAGAAGCTAAAAGGTGTTAGTATTAAATCAGAAGTGACCCGGTAAATCTTAGTAATACCTACAGTTGTGTGTTTTCTCTCCTGGTAGAGTCAATACTCATGGCCAGTACATTTAATCCTAGAGAGTTGTATCAGTGGCTACAAACTGTATTCGTCAATATTACACACTATAGTTGGCTCTTCTAAGGAGGACTTCACATCTTCCTCTGCTCTGTGGAGTTTTGTTTCTGTTTTTGAGAGGGAGTCTCCATCTATCGCCCAGGCTGGAGTGTAGTGGTGTGATCTCAGCTCACTACAACCTCCGCCTCTCAGGTTCAAGCACTTCTCCTGCCTCAGCCCCCTGAGTAGCTGGGACTACAGGTGTGCACCACCGTGCCCAGCTAATTTTGTATTTTTAGTAGAGATGGGGTTTTACCATGTTGGCCAGGCTGGTCTTGAACTCTTGACCTCAAGTGATCCACCCACTTTGGCTTCCCAAAGTGCTGGGATTACAGGTGTGCTCTGTGGTGTTTTAAAGGAAGGTAGCTTCATGTGTGGGTTCAACTGTGTAATTCACTTTGTAAGTCTGTCTTGTTGGACCTTTAGGTAGAGCTCTTCCCTCAGGTCTGCAGTATTAGCATTTGAGGCAGAAAATTAGAAATTTGACTGCTTAAGTAATATGCAAGTTCCCACCACGAGAATATTAGGGAAGATATAAACCTTTCATTTTTTATTAGCGTTTAATGTAACCATTGAAGAAAGATCAAAACAGTAAATCTGTCATGGCAAGGAAAAAGTATTTAAAGAAATGTTTTACCTTGTGCACTCATCATCTTGGGTCCTGAAGGAGTTCATTTGATTCCTGGGGCAGGGGACAAAAGGAATATAAAATATTTGGCAAGATTGCAAAAATTTATCTGATCAAAAAGGTGCCATCTGATCATGTTATGCCACAGAAAGCAAAGTTCTCACCAGAGTTTATCAGGGCATGTCATAGTGGCTGTTTGCTGACGGTATGTGAGTTTTGGCCATTCAGTATACTGGAAAAGAAAAATAGCCTAAATGCTTTCCCTTGGGTTTCCTTTCCCTGGAAGAACTCTAGTCACTCTGCTTCAGTTGTTTATGTTGAAGATAGAATGAAGGAATAAGATAAAATATATTAATAATTAGATGATTTGATACTCAATATGTAAATAATAGGTGAGTTTAAAAGCACCTTGCACAATATATAGATTTCAGATAAAATCAGGGAAAATGTACTGTTTTGTAATTGGAGCCCTAAATGAGAGTTAGGTGTCACTGCCAACAATTGCTATGTTTGTGTTACAATACAACACAGAATGTGTCAGTTTGCTATACCTAAAGTCACAAGCTTGTTTCAGAGGCCTCATTTGGGCTTTACTCAGGAGAAGCAGGGGCTTCTCTTCTGAGAAAAGGCTGAATATAAGTGACCAAGTGGAATATCAAGCCAGGATGCAGTCTCATCAAGAGGGATTTTTGCACTTGAAAAATGAAAATGCACTCTAGTATGAAAAGGAAAGGGAAATGTGATGTGGCTTGTTGCTGTTTTGGAGATATGTGTCTGTATGTAAGAAGTCCAGGCTTTGCTGTTGAGCTTTTCACGATTCACATGCTTTGCACAAAGTCAGTTTGCATGGGTCCACAAATGCAGTTACAGCTGGGTTTTTTTTTTTTTATATAGTCATCTGTTTTATCATAGCTTGCATTCTTACCAAGGAGAAAGAGCCCTGAACTTTCATTAATTAGCTGTTCTATTGCTCCACTGGGACAAAATGCCTGAGCCAATACTATTTAAAAAGCATATCAGGGGAATTTAATTCCCCTCTCCTCCTTTGAAACTTTTGGACTTTTTTTTTTTGGTTGGGGTGGATAGGTCTAGGGAGTGCCTTTCAGGTGCTGCTCCATAGCATGTGTGTGCCTGTTGGAAGACAGCATATTAGAAACGTAGCCTTCCCAAAGCAGTCTTACCAGAAGGAGTATGATAGAACAGCCACAAAGCAGCATTATAAATCATCTGAGCCTTGCAATGATACTGCCCATTAAGGAGCCTTTTTTTTTTTTTTTTTGCCCTACTCAGTTTCTGGCTCTACTAATAGAACAGCGCATCAAGCAAGGCTGTAAATAAAAGTTATTACCTAATAGGTGGGTGCCGAAGTGGAACGGACGGAGCTGAGGCATGGAGGCCTTATTACTGCTCATCAGCAATTATAAACAGGATAAAGTGTCTGGGACTTGCGCTGATGCAGCGAGGGCTAATAGAGGCTGTGGATGACAGTGGGCGATGATAGGATGATGTATGCTGATGGGTTTTACTGCCTCATCTTGCTGCTTGCTTCCAAGACAAGTTGTATTCCCCGTTTTCCTGCTTGCCCATCTATCTGAAGAGATGGTCCCATTGTCTCACCTGCCAGCAGGTGGGCTGGCATTTATTCCTCATACCTGTGTCTGCTTCCAAGGCACCCCCCTCAAGAATGGTCTTCAGAAATATTTCATAATCATAGCCGATTAAAGTTGTAATCTTATTGTACTGTCTGCCATCATAGTTACAGATCACACCCTCAGAAGGAATTGCTTACGTTATAGGACCAGCTGAGACACTGTGGTTAGGCAGCCAGTCCAGCACTTTACTAAAAGACTGCTGTGACAGAGTCCTGTAGTAGATTCTCTAGGAACATGCAAAAGAAGTGATAAATGTGTATCTTGTCTCTGAGAGCTTGCACCATAGAGAGAGAGAATAAGTACAGAAACAAGTACAGCTAATTCCAGCTTTTGAGAACAAGAGATATAACTTATGTATTTCAAAAAGTGAAGACAAGGAAAATAGATTATGCCAATTATTAGGAGCAGATATAATATTAATGTTGTATTTTTCTTTTCAAGAATTACCTTCCTCGTGAAATGCTTAGAATTCACTTTAGAGTCATGGGGAATGATACATGAAGGGATACTAGAATGTGGAGGGAAAGTCTAGCAGTAGGACTGTGTTTTCTAGTGAATGGAAAACTTCAGATGTGACTTGGCAATGCTTTTGGTTAGCACATAAGCACCTAGTACTTGGAAAAACCGAGATACAGCTCAGCTTCACTAAATCACAGTAATTAAACCTTTGACACAGGAGAAATCTGTTACAGAGTCACAGAAGAATACTTTTGGAAAGGGCTTTCCAGTTTGATCCAGGAGTTTATCAGTATTCTGGTATTTCATTTGTTTGTCACTTGTGCCTTTAAGTAAATACACTTTTTTATGTAGTACCCTCAAAACCAACCTATCAGGAGCCTTCTTGCTATTAGAGATATTTTAGTTTTTCTCTGATGCCTTAAGGTATGCCTAGGTATATCTCAGTTTTGAAGAAGCCTGATACATGATAATCCCAATATTACAAGCTACATAAACTAAGAATTAATGTTATAGGAGGGTCCTTCAGTCTATAAAATGCCTTGCCATTGGGTTAATGTAAATAAGTTTTCCCTTTTGCATATAAAGTAATGTTTGACTTCCCAAAAAAATCAGTTCCTACTTATTTATTCAAAGAATGTTCTGTAGGTAGTGGCCAGTAGAATAGAGAAAGAGAAATAAATATGATTAAGATGTGTTTGAAAAGAAAATTGACAGGATTTGATGGCTGATTAGAGTAGGCTGAAGAAATACTGCAAAGTATAAATCTGGAGAACTGAGGGAAGAAAGATGTAACTGACATGGAAGGAGCAGGAAGAAAACTTGACTGAAACTATTTTCAGTTTCTGATGAGTTAAACTTAGATTATTGTAGTCCTGTGGAAAATTACAAATATGGGCCTGTTTTGGAAATTGCTAATTTAGAAGCAGTAAAGCTGTACAGATGAATAAAGAAGAGGAAAAGGGGGTAAAGACCATATTTAGGGGCAGGAAAGAGAAAGAAGAGCCAGTGAATTAAGAAAGCTAAAGAAAGGAGAAAGCTTCTCACAGGATCATGAAAGAGGCATGAGAAGAGGGGTCAGGAAAGCTATGGCTATGGCAAGTTCATTGGAAAACCTGAAAGAAGTTTGTGTAATATGTGGGAAGCCAAAGCCTGAAATCATTGAAGAGGGCCTTAATAACAGGGAAATAAAGGCAGCAGACAGAAATCACTCGTTGTGGAGTTAATTGAACCATTAAACCCGAGCAAATGGTGGTGGTTGTCGGGAGAGACAGGGTCAGGCATTTTTTGGTGTGGAGATGGTAAAAATAGTGAAATATTTTGTCCCTAGTAAAATACAAAGAAAAGGGATCCAGAAGAGAAATAGAAAAGATTAGAGGAGAAATGGAAGAGGCATACAAGCAAGACTGAGCAGAGACAGAAACCCAGAGGCATTATTTCTCTCTAAGAGTATGTAAGGAAAGACATGCAGATAGAGATTTTCTTATTAAATGAGTAAACAGTTAGCTGAGACAAGGTGAACTAGGGAGTTCCTCCTAGAAAAGGTGGTCACCATGTTCTGAATAGAGAAAAAATAATAACCATAAACTAAGTAGCAGCAGAGAGCTGAGGTTGTAAGGAAGGAACTATTGTGGACTGAAGAGGGAACATAGCATCTACAAGTAGGAGCTAATTCAGGTTGTCATTAACTAGTTTAAGTTTTTTTGTTTTTGTTTTGAGATGGAGTTTTGCTCTTGTTGCCCAGGCTGGAGTGCAAGGGTGCAATCTTGGCTCACCGCAACCTCCGCCTTCCGGGTTCAAGTGATTCTCCTGCCTGAGCCTCCCGAGTAGCTGGGATTACAGAGGTCCCCACCACACCTGGCTAATTTTTTTTTTTTTTTTTTGTATTTTTAGTAAGAGACAGGTTTCACCATGTTGGCCAGGCTGGTCTCGAACTCCTGACCTTAGGTGATCACCAGCCCAGCCTGGATACAGCGGCACCATCGCAACTCACTGTAGCTTTGACTTCTTGGGCTCAAGCGATTCTCCCACCTCAGCCCCTCGAGTAGCTTAGGACTACAGGCAAGCGTGAGTTGTCGCACTGTAATTTAAGCCTCCTGGGTTCAGGCAATTCTCCTGCCTCAGCCTCTGGAGTAGCTGGGACTACAGGCATGTGTCACCATGCCCGGCTAATTTTTATATTTTTAGTAGAGATGGGGTTTCACCATGTTGGCCAGGCTGGTCTCGAACTCCTGACCTCAGGTGATCTGCCTGCCTCGGCTCTCAAAGTGCTGGAATTGCAGGTGTGAGTCACTGCACCAGGCCAGAAGTTTAACTTCTAAATGAATGTTCTAAGAAAATGAAAACAGCATTGCCCATCTTAAACACAGTTACTGTAAGTCCTCACTTAACGTTGTTGATTGGTTCTTGGAAACTGCGACTTTAATACATACATGTATATATATATATATATATATATATATATATATATATACACACACACACACACACACACACACACACACATACATACAGACACACACACACACACATACATATATATGGTTTGTTTTTGTTTTTGTTTGGTAGAGATGGGTTTGCTCAGGCTAGTCTCTAGCTCCTTGTCTAGGCCATGGAAGTTAAATATTACTCTGTGTATTAGTAGAAAGTAATCTTTACAGAGATTTCACAAGCTCACCTTTTAAAAATAGAAATACTCCTATTTCCTGAGGTCTCTAAGCTTTTATACTTACAACAGAACTCCTTTTCTTTGTAGGGCAAATCACAATTTAGGGGCCACAGACGGTTAATAGTTTCTGGTGATTAAAATCTGGGTAAGAAAGACTGGCTGTTACATCCAAACCAACATGAGAAGATACTTTAACCAATAAATTTACTGGTTTATGATTAAAAATCAAACAGTTTAACCTTGGAGGCATTTTTGTCTTGGGGGACTTAATGTTGTGATTAGTTATCTGAACAGCCAAGTGCCTCTGTGGGTTCAGTTAGCCAGCCTCCCACTTTATATGTATAATTATTTCTAGTGCATACACATACTCTGCCATAAAAGCTTATTTGGCCTTATGCACCCCGTCATTCTGAATTCTCTGTTTCATTACCAGCATCCACCCACAGCATTTCAGAAAGCCATTCCCAAATAGCAGAACTATAGCTCAGAATTTTAAATAAACCACACCTCCATTAGTTCAGTAGACAGGGGAATAAGTTACATGCGATGCATTTCCCACCTCCATCCACCCTTTCAAAACTTATTAAAAAGTATACATATATAAGCAAGAAAATAGGGTGTTTAACTCAGATTGTATTCATTTTTCTGTTACTTTAGCAAGGGGTAAAGAAAAAGACTATAGCAGACAATCTTTAAAATTTTTACCTTGAATATGGATCCCGAGGTATATACGTATTTACTTGAAAAACGTGTTGGGTGCTGCTTCTGTTTTTCTACCGAAGTCGAGCAGCTCTTCTCCAAAGATAATGTTATTGCATTACAGCTTGAATTATATGTTCAAATATGCAGATGGCTTTTAAAAGAAAGCTGTATGCAGGGAGAGAACTCGTGTAGTACCATTTTGAATGAGAGATGTTAGCTGTAGCAGAACTGTTTTCTAGCTTGGCATTAACTGATAATTCCTGTAACTGAAAAGATTCAGCTCCACTTTTCCCTTGGCATCCTGTTGATAAACCTATTTCTAGAAGATTAAAATCGTATCTTAAGGTCTTGGTGGTCATCCTTCCTGGAACAGCCATTGCAGTGTATGCAATTAAAAATAGGTTCTTATTGATGTTGGAGGAATTGTGGACCAAGAGATGACAAGTAAGTCTATGAGTGATCATTGAAGTGTACCTACAGGTAAGTTTTGGCTTCACTGCAAACCTGGAGAAGCATGAGTTCTGACCTTACTGTTGATTACCAGCTACAACCATGTTGTCATGTACTTTCCTATCAGACCTAAGCAGTGTCAACATTTCTGGGAAAGAATTCAGAGGCACTCTAGCCATTTATCTCTAAGGATAGCTACTCTGGAATATAGTTATGGAATTTTCTTTTTTAACATAATTTCAGACTTAAAAGTTATAAGAATATTTCCTAAAAATGTATTCTTACATACCGCCTACCCAGATTCCCTGATGTTAACATTTTACCACATTGGCCTTGTCTCTCTCCCTCTTTGTGTCTTTCTGTATACATGTATGTATATATGTGTATTATATCCATATCCCTAACCATTTAAGTTGCAGACATGATACCCTTTTATGCTAAAACTTCAGTGTGTAATTCTTAAAACCGAGGAATTATTTTACTACAGTACAGTTGTCAAAATTGCAGACTTAATGCTGGTATAACATATAGTTGATTTTTAGTATGGTGGTTCACAGTGTGGGCATCTTGATAAATAATTCTTTCAGTGAAGATGTTGAATTGAGGTTACAGTGTTAAACAGTTGTTCCTCTCATGTTTCAAACATATACTAAGAGCAATTTTCCTAATAATGGTTTTTATACAGAATTCCTTGCTTCTGATTTTTCAGCAGCTTATTCTGCAAATGGGGTTATTTCTCTCTCTCTTCTTTTTTTTTTTTGGAGACGTAGTCTTGCACTGTCACCCAGGCTGGAGTGGAGTGGCACGGTCTCGGCTCACTGCAACCTCTGCCTCCCAGGTTCAAACGATTCTCATGGCTCAGCCTCCCAAGTAGCTGGGATTACAGGTGCCCGCAATCATGCCCAAGCTAATTTTTATACTTTTAGTAAAGACGGGGTTTCACCATGTTGGCAAGGCCTACCTTGAACTCCTGACCTCATGATCCGCCCACCTCAGCCTCCCAAAGTGCTGGGTTACAGATCTGAGCCACCGCACCCAGCCCAAAACGTTTGCTTAAAGCAGGTTTCTTCAGCCCTAAATGTTCTACACACTTGGTAGTGCCTGCTGACACAACCCTGAGTAAGGAGCATCTAATATACTCATTCAGGGATAAGAAAAGATATAAGGCTTTTCCTGGGCACTCTTTGTCATAATATACCAGAAGAAATCTAACTTTTGGTTCATTTAGCATCATGTCACATGAGGTGCAAAAGTTATTTATTTCTAAGCTTAAGGATTTCTGTTGAGAGCGCTGAGTCAAAAGACTAAATTCCAAGGTGGACGGATTACCTGAGGTCAGGAGTTCAAGACCTGCCTGGCCAATGTGGTGAAACCCTGTCTCTACTAAAAATACAAAAATTAGCCAGGCATGGTGGCAGGAGCCTATAATTACAGCTACTCGGGAGGCTAAGGCAGAGAATAACCTGGGAGGCAGAGGTTGCAGTGAGCCAAGATTGTACCATTGCGCTCCAGCCTGGGCGACAGAGCCAGACTCCCTGTCAAAAAAAAAAAAAAAAAAACCAGGGAGAGGAACTGAATTAAGCTGATGCTAAATTAGAAACAAAAATAGTTTAAAAACAAATCAGCTATTTAATTTTAGCATCTACTCAGTTATGCATTCAAGCTGAATTTTTTAAACAGCAAAATATAAATGTTCAGACATTTCCCCCTTACATTAAACCTGGAACACATCCCACAGGATGACTGTCTCTCACTGCAAGATTACCGTCATTAGCAACTTGTCCTGTTTTAGAAATTGTCTTCCTCTTTTCTTCTTTCTTCCTCTTCCTCTTTCTTCTTCTCCTTCTTCTTCCTTCTTCTTCCTCCTTCTTCCTTCTTTCTTCCTTCTTCTTCTTCCTTCTTCTTCCTCATCATCATTATCTTACTCTTGAGCACCAGTAGAGTACTGAACATAGTTGATTCTGCCCCCACTCTAAAAGCTTGCGTTATAAGTCAGACAGGCAAAACATTAGGAAGATCAAAAACACCCACAAGTAGGGTAGTTAGGCTTCATAGGAGTCGGATGATTTACATGGTGTAATATCTGACATTTTGTCTGTATGTATGTTTTTAATAAAAATTCGGAAAATTTACTTGAATTAGCACCTCATTCACCTTTACCCATTTCCCTACCTCTCACCCCTACACTCAGTGTTTCTCCATAATGGAATCTATTTTTAGTTTTTTTGGCAAGGACCCAGGGCCAGATTAGGTTAACCCCTGGGCAAGTCATATCTACTTAGAGACCAAGGTGTTGGGATACAACATTATTTGAAGACTTCTGACCTGTCTCTTCTCTCCAGACCTGTTCAAATGTAAGTCAACAGTAGGAGGAAGTGGCCACAGTTACGGATACTGCTACCCAGCTACCAAAATTTGTATAATTTTATAAGGCAGAATTTAAATACCTCTAGGCTTCATGTAACTGCAGAGTAGTCAGGACACTTACTCTGTATTTTTAGAAAGTTTAACTTTTTTTTTTTTTTTTTTTTTTTTTTTGAGACAGAGTTTTGCTCTGTCCCCCAGGCTGGAGTGCAGTGACGCTATATTGGCTCACTGCAGCCTTCACCTCCTGGGTTCAAGCAATTCTCCCATCTCAGCCTCCAGAGTAGCAGGGACTACAGGCGTGTGCCACCATGCCCAGTTAATTTTTGAATTTTTAGTAGAGACGGGATTTCACCATGTTGGCCAGGCTGGTCTCAAACTCCTGACCTCAGGTGATCTGCCTGCCTCTGCCTCCCAAAGTGCTGAGATTACAGACGTGAGCTACCGCGCCCGGCTGGAAGTTTAACTTCTAAATGAATGTTCTAAGAAAATGAAAACAGTATTGCCCATCTTAAACACAGTTACTGTAAGTCCTCACTTAACATTGTTGATTGGTTCTTGGAAACTGTAGCTTTAAGGGAAAGGACAGCGGGTTCTTGAATAACATCATTTGGTTGTAACATTATGAGAAAAAAAAAGTTGGCTTTGTTATATGTTGTTTTCCTTAAAGTCACAGTTTCTAAGAGTCTTTCAGCAACATTGAGGACTTAACTGTATATGAAAATAAATCTGGATATATATATTAAAATATATATATATACACACACAGCACACACACACACTTCATGGGCTTCTCAAGTTTCTGTCTTCCAGCAGATGAAAAAATCTTGGCTGATTTTGCTTTTCTGATAAATACTGGAAAAGGCAGTAGAACAAAAGTTCTATCTAGTCTTAACACTGTAAAAATATTTCGATTCTCATGGTCATAGACGGATTTGTGGCCAAGGAACAGAAAAGGGGATTTCAGCATGTGGACTTTGAGAAGTAGATTTTTCTCTTAGGTTTTTGAGTTTTGCTCTTCTCTCTGTTTGTCTTACCTTAGAGTACTACCTTATTCGGTACTCTGCTGATGCTATAAATGTAGTATTTTTAAACATCAAGGCATTGTAATTTTGTGGAACTCTAAAATCCCCAAGCATATTATAAAATGGAAAGGTTATCTATTGAGGATCATTTGTCAGTTACAATGAGAACTGAAAAATTTATGGGAAGAAAAAATATGGTTTAGTTGGGTAGGCAGGAGAGGTCTTGCTAATGGAGAAACTAAAACAAGGAAATGGTGTTAGGTTAAGTATCAGCCACAAAGGATGACTATTCTATTGCTAGCCTGACAGGTTCCACTGACTAGACACCTCTTTGAGGAATTTAGCTCCTGGCAATGCCCTTTCAGTAATTAGTGCAGTGGAAAGGACACTTAACATACAGGGATGGTGGCTGCAATTTTTCAGATGAACCCATCCTCATCTGTGCCTTTTTGGTAAGGAGACCTGGTTTATGAGCTGTAGGATACTGTCAGGGTGGTTGAAAAGAGGAAGCTCTGTTTTCTGCCTGTGGGGACCATATAAAGCTGGGAAGATATGTTTTGCCTTACCTGATTAAAAGCAGTAAAATTTCAAATGAAAATATGCAGATTTTCTTGTGCTAGTGGGGAGAAATTATTTTTGTATCATCCTACAAGTAAAGAAACTTTTGTGGATGAAATTTTAAAAAACAACACGCAAGTATCTAAATGAAAGATAGGCCTAAGATACGACCGATGGAATGATGTACATCAGAACAGAAAATAATGAGTAAGTACTATGACTACAATCCACAGAAATTCAGAGAGTTACCAGGAGTGGAAAGAAAATCATATGAGAAGCCTTATAAGTCATACTCTAAGAGCGGAGGATGAGTAGAGTTATTCAACAGATAAATATCCTAGATAAATCATAATCATATCTGGACAAGAGGGTTTTATGGAATAGGGAGGGGAGCTTGTTTTCATTCCCATATTTGCCCCAGGGTCTGTCCCCTGCCCTCATCCCAGAGACAGCTGGATCTTTATATACACAGAAAGTAGCAGAAACTTGTCTTCGTGATAAGGTACTCTTATGGGAGAGCAGAAGTAGCATCTTTAAGTGTAATGACTGTTGAAGACAGGTTATATAGTAGTTAAGAGCAAGGACTCTAGATCAGGCTACTCTTCGCTTCTAGCTGTGTGACTGTGGGCAGTTCACCTAACCAGTGCCTCAGTTTCCTCATCTGTGACATGCAGGTAGTAGCTACCTCATAGCCTTGTTACAACACCAAAATGAATTAATAGATGTAAGAGCATTTAGAAAGTGCTGATAAAGAATATGTGCTTTGTGTTAGTGTTCATTATTGCAGTTATTGAAGCTTAACTTTAAGGAATCTCTTTTGTCATATCCACCTTCTGTGATAAGTGGCCTTAAAAGCAGACTTGTACAAGGCCAGAGGCATGGTGGGTCATGCCTATAATCCCAACTACTCTGGAAGCTGAGGAGATTGCTTGAGCCCAGGAGTTTGAGGCTGCCATGAACTGTGATCATGCCCCTGCACTCCAGTCCTGGTGACAGAGCAAGACCCAGTCTCTTTAAAAAAATTTTTTTAAATGAGTTTGGACACATGGGTTATCTACACACTGTATGAGTCCATGTATATATTCACATGTGTGACATTCTTGAAATGACAAAATTTTCAAAATGAAGGACAAATTGGTTTGTCAGGTTGTCAGGGATCAGTGGGGAAGGGAGGGAAGTAGACATGGCTATAAAAGGGCAATAAGAAGGATCCCTGTGGCGATGGGAGTGTTGTGTGTCTTGACGATATCCATATCAATATATTGGTTGTAAAGTTGTGCTAGAGTTCTATGAGATGTTACCCTTAGGGAAAACTGGATGAAGGGGGCATGGGATCTCTGTATTATTTCTTATATCATAACTACATGGGAACCTACAGGTACCTCAAAATAAAACATTTAATAATAAAAAGAAAATTGGTTTGGAAGATTCCTAATAGAGAAAAACTAGCAGTGAAAGCCATGTGTATATCTGAGCAGACAGAAATATTAGGTAAATAAGGCAAATAAACATCATGGAAGGAAAACTGAGTTGACCACAGACATTTTAGTGAGATTTTCATGGGCCTCCAAGAAGAAAACTGAACCACTTGGGGTCAGAGGGAGGGAGAAGATAAACGGCGGCTTAGTTTCCTTAAAAACCCGTCAGACTGGTGTTCCCCAAGGGCCTTTGCTTCCCAGACTGTGAAATGGTCTATTTAGTTGATGGTTTTTGGTAAAGAGAAGAAGGTAGATGAGCAGCAACTTACATAGAAATGACATTCTTAAAAGACAGGCCAAAGAGAAAAGAATGTGGGGATAACAGGTATGACCTAAAAATCATCTGTCTACATGCCTGTAAATATAGTAAGTAAATCCAGGAGGTACTTTGACTTTTCTCTCATCTATTTCTTAAGCACCCCATGCCCCAGAGTTTATCACTTTTACTTTATCACTTTTGTTTGTTGATTATATTCCATTCATATTTTAATATACCACTTACTATGGCCCTAGTTGTATTTGTGTGTGTGTGTGTGTATTTCCTTCTGGATTGTGGCCTCCTTGAGGGGACAGCTCACTACTGTACTCAGTTTTGATTTGTTAGTTCAAAGCCCAATGTCTGTCACACAGTAGGCACTTAAGAAATAATGAATCAGATACTGACTTTTGTCATGGCCCTGGACAGAGTAGACATTAATCTAGAAGCCTGTATAAATTAAACAGATCAAGTAAACTGGGAGTATTATTGCACTAAATGAAATTGTGGTTATTTTTGCAAGTGAACCTTCCTGGGCTTTTGTTTTATGTATTTTAGTCTGGTGAATTTTTTTCTTAGGTTAAAATAAGAATTTTAGAGAATTGAGTAATGCAGCTGTGAAGAGATGTTTTATAGCAACTACTAACAGCAGTGTGGTGTCAGTCAGGAGGTAAAGGGCAATCAGAAAAAGACAAGGAGACCATTGGAAAGGAGGTACTTGGAAGAATGACTTGTGTGGCCTTCTGGGTTCAATTTCAGTCACAGAGCATACCATCAGACTAAAATAGATTGTGATTGAAAGCACTAGTAGGAAGCTTATCTCCTAATGTTTGCCTAAGCATCTCCTTGCCAAGGCACACAGCCATATCCTGATGTCCAGTATGTGGAAGAGGTGCAGTGGAGGCAGCTGGAGGAACGTTCTTCCCCTACCCCCCTGCCAACTGCAAGGTGCAGTGGAAACTGAGCTGATGACACAGTACCTACTTTTCACCTTCTTTACTTGGGCCAGTCCTCCAACCATCCTATGTGAACTTGTCAGGTGCCTGCTGGAAGTTTTACATTTCTGGTTCTGAATATGTAACAGAGAAAGTATACAATTAAATATTCCCTTCCTCCCAGGCGCCGTGGCTTACACCTCTAATCCCAGCACTTTGGGAGGATGAGGTGGGTGGATTGCTTCAGGCCCAGAGTTTGAGACCAGCCTAGGCAACATGGCAATACTCTGTCTCTAGTAAAAATACAAAAAATTAACCAGGTGTGGTGGCTCACGCCTTTAGTCCCAGCTACTTGGGAGGCTGAGGCAGGAAGATTACTTGAGCAGCCTTTAGTTTACATCACTCGTGCAGCCTTTAGTCAGCAGCTGAAAGCTTGAGTCCCTGGGAAGCCACTGGTACAACTCCTAAAGTCTAAAGGCTGAAGAATCTGGAGTCTGATGTCCAAGGGCAGGAGGAGCAGAAGCAAGCATCTGGCTCAGAAAGAAGAAAGAGGACCAGAAGACTCAGGAAACAAGCTTCTTCACCTTCTTCCTCCTCCTGTGTTCTGGCTGTGCTGGCAGCTGATTGGAAGGTGCCTACCCACATTGAGGGTGGATCTTCCTCTCCCAGTCACCGACTTAAACATCAGTCTCCTCTGGCAGACACACTGAGACACATCCAGAAACAATACCAGCCATCTAGGCATCCCTCAGTCCGATCAAGTTGACAGCTAGTATCAACCATTACAGTCAAGTTCAAGGAATGTGATAAAACATTAATTGTTGAATCTGAATGGAGTGTACACAGGTGCTTATTGTATTATTCATTGACCTTTTCTATACGTTTGAAATTTTTAAAATAAAAAGTTGGGTAAAGACTAAATGCTTTTTTTTCTACAGCTGGCAACAAACCAAGGGTATCCTCTCTCAACGCTCCTCTTCAGCATCATACCAGAAGGACTAGCCAGCACAGGCAAGAAAAAGAAATAGAAGGCATACAGATTAGAAAGAAGAGTTGAAGGGAATACCTTGCTTTCTAAAACTGTTGGACTTGGTACCATGACTTTTATTTAAAATTGTTCTATTTGATGGAGAGCTGTTCCGCCATGGTGCATTAGCTTCTCCTGCTTGATCTTTTGATGAATTCATAGTCACTTATGTCTGGTATCATGGTGTACTGCCAAAATCAGCTTCCAAGTTCTTGTGTACCAGAAATGGGAGGGGAAGATGAGCTATGAGGAAGTGAGAAACCTAATCTCAGTCTTTAAAACATACCTTTGGGGTATGTGGGTAGTCATCTCCTGAAGGGCATTTGATAATTTTATCATGACTCCTGACTCCTGTGTGTTCTGCTATTCTTTAAGCTGTCTTCTAGTCAAAAAAGTCTCCACAGAAGCAGCTTCTGCATTGCTATCCGGAGGACCGAAGTCAGATTGGTGGATGATAACAGGAGGCCCCAAGAAGATTTCTGATGCCGTATGTTTTTTGAGCATACTGAGGATAGAGACCTCCAAAGCTCAGGTGCACTCCTAAGATAGCCAGCTTTCCTGATCAGCCATTCCAGATCTCCCAATCTTGTGTTCCCACCAGGAGAGGGAGACTAATGCTTAGGAATTATACTGCCTGGCAGTTTGTGAACAACTGACTTTTTAAATGTTTGTGATGTAGGACATGGCATACTAGGAGTATTTCAAGCTAGATTTATCTCCATATCAAATGAAGGTGATGGCGTTCTCCACAAAATTTTAATAATCAGTTTCTTGAACCTCATTCTCTGTCCACACAATGGCTTTTCAACAGATGTGTTACTCCACTATTATTTTAGGATAATTAGGAACATAAGAAAGGAAGGGAAAATCCCAAACAAGGTGGGAAAGTTTTTTTAATGGGTAGCAAGATGTTTTCTCTCTTAAAGTCTTTCATGGCACACAGAGTAAAATGTCAGGAGAGGATGAATCTAATCCCTGCATATACCCTGAAAGCAAAGCATGAGGAGAAACACAGGGAGAAAGTACCTGTAAAACAGGGCTTTTTCAAGCCTCTTTTACCGGTTTTTCCAGGAGGGTGTGGTATTTTTTTTGGACAAAGGTTTTACCAGCTTAAAGCTCCTTTTAAATGGTCGAAGGAGAAACAGCAGTGATGTTTGAGGGTTCATTAATTATTGCTCTTACTGATGTTTGCACAGGCTGTTGGGATCATAAATGTCAATCTGTCAAGAGACTGTGATAGGTTCTAAAAAAACTGATTGAGTACCTCAAAAGCTGTCAGAGAGCCTGAGATTAAACAGATTCATCTTTCGTAGAAGTAAGGGAAGGTGTGGGTGAAGGGAATAGCAGAAGTCTTTCTTCTCTTTGTTGCCACGTTGCTTCTCCCACTCTCTATTCCGTATTGTGAATGTTGGCTTGTACAGAGGCCTAAGAGCCTGCCTGCCTGGGATGTCAGGAAGCCACAGCCGTGGTTAGTGCCTGGGATATGTGCAGGCTGCCAGCTGCAGGGTGACAGGAGATTAAGAGAGATTGAGATTCAGTTTTGACAGGCCTGACACAATTTATTTGGAAATTTTCAGGAGAGAACATAAGTAATAAAGACAAGAACAGTGACAGTAAGGAACAAATGTGAATTTCTGCCAGAGACAAAACAGAATTTTAAAAGAAGTAGCTCTGTTTGTTGTCTCCAGTTAAGCTTTCCAGTTAAACTGTATTCCTAAATTGAAAGTCTTACCACTACTTTCTGAGATTGACAGTTAGAATTCCTCTCTTCAGAAGGTTCTATGACTTTAAAATCACTGTACAGCCAGCCCACCATATCCATGAGTTCCACATCTATGGATTCAACCAACCATAGATTGAAAATATCTGGAAAAAATGGATGTTTTTGTCTGTACTGCACATGTAGACTTTTTTTGGTCATTATTCCCTAAATAACACAGTATATCAACTATTTACATAGTGTTTATATTGTATGATAAATAATCTAGAGAAGATTAAAGTACAGTTGACCCTTGAACAACATGAGTTTCAACGGTACAGGTCCATTATGTGCAGATTTCCTTCTGCCTCTGCCATCCCTGAAACTGCAAGACCAGCCCCCAACTCCTCCTCTGCCTCCTCCTCCTCCTCCTCCTCCTCCTACTGAGTGTGGAGACAAGGATGAAGACTTTGATGATCCACTTCCTTAAGGAAGAGAAACTATTATCTTTTCCATACGGTTTTCTTAATATTTTCTTTTCTCTAACTTTATTGTAAGGATACCGTACATAATACATAAAACATGCAAAATATGTGTTAATTATCTGTCATTGTTATCAGTAAGACTTCTGGCCAGCAGGAGGCTATTACTAGCTAAGTTTTGAGGAAGTCAGAAGTTAGAAAATTTTCAACTATAATGGGGGTCAGCACCCAAGCCCTTTGGTGTTCAAGGGTCATAACTTACATACACGGGAGGGTGTATGTAGGTTATATGCAAATACTATGCCATTTTATATTAGGGACTTGAGTATCTGTGGAATTTGGTATTCTTGGGGGGGGGTCCTGGAACCAATCTCCCTTGAATACCAAGAGACAGACTGTACAGTACTTGTCTCTCTGTTGAAAATTAAGCAGCAGTTACTTTCAAACCAAGAAAGCTAAATAGGCAAAATCCTTCTTAAGATTTTCCTTCCTCATTTAATCACATTATAATTCTTTATCAGAGTTTCCTCTGACTAGATCTAATGTGATGTCTTTCTCATTCCATTAAACATTGGCAGAGAAAGCAGGGGTCTTGTGAGAACCTGGAATGGGGGAGTGGCAGCTCTGCGTGGGGATATCCACACTAGATTATGTTCTCAAGAAAAAGCATACTAGAAAAAAAAATCTGCTTTGTTGGCCCTTTATGAAGGACCTTAATTAGAAGTCACTCTTAACTCCTGGGGTGGGAAGGGTTTCCAGCTTGGCACGGTACCTCCTCCTGCTGCTAATGAGCATGCTCCTTGCAAGGACCTGCCGCTTCTGACAGTTAAAGCTGCATGTAAGAGTTACTTCTCTTCACCTCTCTCTCCATATTTAACCGTTACTGCCCAAGTTCAGAGTATGCAACTAGACTGTTCGGTGTTTTTGGGAAATCGGCAGTGCTTCAGGGTAACAGGGAATGATATTTGTGAGCAAAAGTAACAAAGTTGAATTTATTCAAATGTGGGCAGTAGATGGTTCCTCTAATCTCAACCATGTTTGGATCTTTTTTTTTTCTTGATAGTCTTTTTCTAATTGACATAAACTTATAAATGAATAGTTGAATTATTTAGTTTATTATCATGTCATTAGAACCCCTACCCTGGACATCTGTTTCTCTTATTTAAGCAACTCACCCCATGGCATAAGGTTTCATTAAGTAATTAGCAGAAAAAATGTAAATTTCTTATGCAAGTGAGGATGATCCTATAGGTTACTATTTCTTTCATTAGCTTTTCAGTAAAACGCTAAGTTGACTTGTGAGAAAATGCCAAAGAATGGTTTGTTTCTCCAACAAATTGCATGTATATAGTCACCTTTCCGGGCAATAGCATGTGGAGGATGGTGAGCAGTTTTAGAAGCTTATTTACCTTCCCTCTTTGTGGGAAGGATCATTAGAGAGCATCTAACAGATCATCAACTAGGGAAGAGTAAGTGGGCATATTCCAGAGTTTCAAAGGTGTGGATCTGTTACTAGGGAATAGGTCCTTGATTCTAAAACATAACACATTCTGTTAGACGTTTCTTCTGCCTTAGTTTAGAATCACCTAGGACTGCTTCCTGTGGCTCAGACTTTCTATACATGGATGCTTTTGGTCATAGACTTGTACAGATGCTGGGACATTGATTGTCAGAGGACTGACTAAGGCTCAATGATGTTCTTTTAGGATGGCCAGTACATTGTACCCAGAAGCTGTGGTAGCATCAGAAACCTCCTTTAGCACTCGCTGTTCAAGAATATTCAATGCCTACTGCCTGTAAGAACAAATAACTCATTGTCTTCATATGAATGTGGAATAGATCAAGGAAAATCTCAACATGGGACCATGTAGACATTCCTTAGTGTTGCTATTGAATGCCCATTGGTCAGATGAGATGGGGAATTAAGAGAAAAAGTGGTCAAGACTGGACAGGCCTCCTAACTTTGCGGGGAGACGGGGGGTCCCATCGAAGTGGGTTGTGTGGTGATGACTGATGATTGTGATATAATGTAAATATGAATTCCTCAGCCATAGGACTCATGTATTTAAAAAAATACTTTCTTTACGTATCTAACTCCCTTACTCATTTGGATGTAGTTAGCTGAAGAACAACATTGCCACACTGAAATTCTTTTTGTTTTTTCTTTATTTTTTCCCCCAGCTTCATTGCCACACTGCAATTAAATTGTCTTCTTACAGCAAAGGTTTGTTTTAGAAATGGAGTTGGGTGCTTTGCAGGCAGACAGCATGTTTGCCAGTTTGGGATAGAGTCATGTAGAAAGAGCTCTAAATGTGAACTCTGCATATTCAGGCACAGCAATGTGAAAGAAAGGGGCTCAGGGTCTGAGCAGTCTTTTGTTACCTTACAGATACACTGGCATTGTGCCAAGGCCCTCCAAATTTTAACCCATGTTAATAATGAAAAGGCCTCAACTGCCTCTCTGTCTTGTGCTGACACGTGCCTTCTAGTGGGAGTAACTTCCTATAAAGATGCTGTGAATTTAGGACTTTGTCTCAGAAAAAAACATTTTTTATTACAGTTTTTACTCTAGAATTTTCTTGTTACCCACAAAAAAATGTCCAAATAGGGTTATTAATACAAATAGAGCCCTTGGCTGTGTAAAAGGACCCCCACCCCGAGAGCAGTGTGGCTCATACAAGGTCAATTTCTTTCTGCTGACTGCTTTGTAATGATTTACATTTAAATTGTTGCTTGTTGCTCTTGTAGAAGAAGAGAGAGGGCCTGCCCTGTGTGTGGCCACCTTAGTCACCACACTGACTGGGTCTAGAAGGCTTTGCTCAGCAGAGCTGGGAAATAGGCCGAACTTGCTTTCAATTGTTTTCATCAGAGGCTTTATTTAGTTGGTTTGTGTTGGGGCACAATGTTATGTAGGACTGGACGAATTAAATGAGATGAAAAATGAAGTCTGTGGTTGTTAAGAATGGTGCAGGGCCTGCATATGCCAGTACGGCACACCGAGGTTGGGGGACCAAGATGGTTGCTGGACCATCTTGGGTGAAGTACTGCGTCTGCCTCACACACAGGGAGGCTAGGAAGAGGCATACGGACAGCATTGACTAAAATACATCCTATGGGCTGTGGCTTCTCACTAGAGCCACTCTAGGTAGAACATTAGGACTGCCTAGAAGACAAATTCATTCATTCAAGAAATATTTATTGAGCCATAGGCATGGAGGGCACATCAGTTGTTGTACTGAACCGAGCATAGAAAGTCAACACCAAGACAAAAGTAGGCCAAATTGCAGGGTCTTTATTGCCAGCGACCACGGAGGACTCGCGTCTCTCCAACCCGTGGCCCCGAAAAGGAGGGTGTCAAGACCTTTTATACCC
>CAUYLG010059325.1:0-26585 GCA_963573385.1 Cacajao melanocephalus | reverse complement strand
ATCGAAGCTTTTTTCAAGGTTCTTAGTTTCTTTGCATTGGGTTAGCAAATGTTCTTTTAGCTCTGAGAAGTTTGTTATTACCCGCCTTCTGAAGCCTGATTCGGTCAATTCTTTGCACTCATTCTCCCTCCAGCCTTGTTCTCTTTCTGGCGAGGAGTTGTGATCCCTTGTAGGAGGAGAGGCGTTCTGGTTTTTGGTGTTTTCATCCTTTTTGTGCTGGCTTCTTCTAGTGGCTTTATCTACCTGTGGTCTTTGTAGTTGGTGACTTTCGGATGGGGGTCTCTGAGTGGGCGTCCTTTATGTTGTAGCTATTTCTTTCTATTATGTTGTAGCTATTTCTTTCTATTTCTTAGTTTTCCTTCTAACAGTCAGGGCACTCTGCTGTAGGACTGCTGGAGGTCCACTACAGATCCTGCTTGTCTAGGGATCACCCATGGGCACTGCAGAATCGTAAGGGTTGCTGCCAGTTTCTTCTTCTGTTATCTTCCTCCCAGAAGGGTATCCACCAGACGTCGACCTGAGCTCTCCTTTATGAGGTGTCTTTGGGTATATGGGGGTTGGGGAGCTACTTGAGGAGACATTCTGTCCCTTATAGGAGATAAGTGCTGTGCTGGGAGCTCTGTTGTTCCTTGAAGAGCTGCTGGGCAAGTACGTTTAAGTCTGCTGCAGCGGAACTCATAACTGCCTCTTTTCCCAGGTGCTCTGTCCTAAGAAGTTCGGGCTTTATAAGTTCCCGATGTGCTGCTGCCTTTTTTCATAGATGCCCTGCCCAGCACGGAGATAGTCTAGTCACAGTCTGCCAGCAGAGATGTTGCAGAGCTGCTGTTAGCTCTGCCCAGCTGCTGTGTGAACTTCCTTGAGGTGTTGTTTATAGAGGTACAGTTAGAACTGCCTCACTATTGGTGGACTGCCTCTGTAGTGGCAGACACTCTTCCTTCCACTGAGCTGGATCGTCTCCATTCCAGCTGCACTTGCTGGGAAACTCTCAATCCAGAGCATTTCAGATTGCTTGTTTTGTGGGAGTGGTACCCGCCGAGCCAGATCGTCTGGTTCCCTGTCTCAGCTCCCTCCCTTTTGGTTGAATGGGCAGTTCTGTCTCCCAGGCATTCCGGGGACCAGTTGAAATGTCTGCCCAGGTTTGTGTGAGTTTCTGTGCGCCAACCTGGGGCACCAGCTGAAACAGCCATGCTGGAAACTCGTGGCACTTTTTGGACTGGGAATCTCCTGGTGTGTGGGAAGTGAGAATTCTTTTGGAAATGTGGTGATCACTCACCCTCTGGGTTGTTCTTGCTGGGAACTGCACTCCAGAGCTGTTCCTATTTGGCCATCTTGGATCTGCATCTATAATGCTAAAATGTATTAAAAGAAAGTTAAAAATACTTAAATAAGTGAATACGGATATGTTCTTCATTGAAAGAAAGACTTATTAACAAAGATGGTTGATTTTTCTGAAATTGAGTTACAGAGTCCATGTAATTCCAGTAAAAATTTCAGTATTTAAAGGAAACTGACCAGCTACTGCTAAAATGCAAATGGAAAAAAAGTGCAAACCTTAGAACAAAGTAAACCAAGAAAAAGAATATTAAGACTCTGTATTTACTATAACATTTAGTGAAACATTGTTAAGTTATAGTAATTTATATTCCATGGCACAGGCGAAATAATAGTAAAACTTATCAATTAACATTATAAATCGCTAAGAAACAGGTTCAATTAACACTTTTATAAAGATACATTACATATTCCTGAGAAAGGCTGAACACCACAAAAAATAATGCAGAGCCAATTAGTAACCATATAGACAAAATATAATAAATAAAATTTGATACTAACTGAATTTTATGTGTAAAATTAATGTCAAAATTTTCAAAAGAAAATTAAAAGATGTGTGACCTTATAAAGAGAAGACAGTTTTTACAAAACACACAATAATTGGAATAGAAAATATTGATACATTCAATTAAAATTACAGATTTCAATTTATCTAAAAGAATCCATTATTTCCTGAGAACAAGCCCAAGACTGGGAGATTGTGCAATTCACACATTGAATAAATAAACACTAGATCAATAAACAAGTAGAGCAGTAGGCCAGAAATTTAACAGGAATTTCACATAAGAGAAAACATAAAAGCAAATAAATATATAAATAGATAATCAGGAAACTATAATAAAAACATTAGGTCTAGTAGTGAACCATATTTTCATATCCATTAAATTCATAAAATATCTGGTGTCTGGACAATGTGGAACAACTGGGATACTTATACCACACTCATAGAAGTGTATATTGGTACAATTTCTTTGAAGTTATAACATGCACATAGCCTACAACCTGGTATTCCCCACAATAAGTAAATAAAGTATTTGGCATCTTCCCCTTTTCACTGAGGAATATGTAGAAGAGTATTCAAATCAGCATTCTAACCTAGAACAATGAATTAAAAACAACTATGAACATTCATAGAAGCATGTGTAAATAGTTTCAGATTCACTCAATTTCACTCAAGAAAAAAATTAGTGAACTGTTGTACACTAGTATAGTTGAATCTTAGAGATGTAATAATGAGTGAATGAGGTAACATTCAAAATATGTGGAAACTGTATTATGGTAATTTTAAAAAGGAAAGTAAAAGGGATGGAAATGGAGCTCACAGGTTTCTTCACTGGCCCTATTAATATTCTATTTCCTAGAGTTCATGAGTTACACCTGCTACTATTTTAAAAATACATATATAAGGCTTTTTGCATTTCATATATCACATAATGAAATAAAACATGCTCTAGATTAAACAGCTAAGAAATGGAATAACTGGAATGCAATCAGGTATCAGCTTCAAAAATAACTCTATTTCCTCTATATCACTTAGTCTCAGTGCAAATGTTGGAATTTCATATTATCTATTTAAATTCATTGCATTGATAATGCATGCTGAATGGTTTCTCAGTTAATCATCTTCCCATTTCTTAGGTGTTTGGGTATGTAAGGTGAGTCAACACAGTAACAAATACTAACTTTCAAGCAACCCATGATTTGAAATCAAGTCATGTTAAAGAAAAAAGTACTGTACTAGAAGTTAGAAGTTATTTCTAGGCTTATCTCACTATACTCTCTTTGTCTCTGAGACAACTTCTGAGAAATTATACAAGAGGAAATAGGTATTTTTTATGTTTTTATATTTAATGGTTCTTATACAAGCACTGCATTCACTGAAACACCAATTTACTAATTAGTAGTTTGCCAAATGTCTCAACTTTCATTGCATTACCTATTGGAAATAATTCGATTCAAAATAGCAAAGCAGAAAACCGAAATCAGAGATTTGCCTTTTTTAAATATTGTGAAAAATAGAATCCTTCTATTTAAGACAAAATATAAAAGTGTTCAGTATCTTAGCATGGCAGTTTATCAATGTGTTGCTGCTTAGCACAGAGTTCATTCTTCAGTATCTCTTTCATTATATGATTGCACAATTTAAGCACTTCTTTACAATGAGAACAATATTAAGCGTCGTCAGTAAAAGATGCTGGAGAATCATTTCAGCAAGAAGGGTCTTTTTTCCCTTGTACCATGTACTATACAGTATTCATTCCTACACTGGCACTCTGAGTCCCTCTGCATGACTGCTCACAGCCTTGGTCATCTGTACCCCAGAAAGTTGTTTCCTGTTTTCCTGGAAACTCTGCTACAACCACGTGAACTTTACCATCCAATGGGAGACAACCATATTCTCTCCAAAGAAGTCTGAACCCTAGCTCAGAGGAGGAGGCTTCCTTTCAAGTTTGGTCCCCCTTGAGTACTCTTCTTTAGTCCTAGGAAATTCTTTAAAGTTCTCCTGATAGTTTTATAGTTACTCTATTATAGTGTAATAATGTTTTGTATTAAGTTCTCTTGATAGTTTTATAGTTACTCTATCATAGTTTAATAATGTTTTGTATTAAGCTTTCTTCATTTAAACTATGTGGTTTCTGTCTTTAGTTTGGACTCAGACTTATACATATAACAACCATAGAATCATTATCTCCATTTGATTTCAATTTCAAAACATTTTATTTACATGGCATATATTTAATTCACTTGATCTGATTTGGTGGCTATTAAATAACTTACAACAAGAATTGTAAAAATTAATAAATACACTGAAATACACATACTGTCATATATAGAAGAGACTACTATTGTGGATATTTTCACTCATTTAAATAGGCAACTTTGTTTTTGAATTGGTAGGTGACAAAAATATGACTTCATAAATGTTTTGCTTACAAGACAATAATCTACCCAAGGCCAGGCCCAGTAGAAGAAACCACTCCAAAGTATTTTGGAAAGAAAGAAAAGACCTCTTTTATGACACACATCTACAAAAGACATAAAGAGTTATAAGTTGTCAAGTGAGAAAGACAATAGCCCAAATTTATGTGGGTATTTGTACTAGAAAGTGTCAGTGAAAGAGATTAAGATATTACAGTTTCCCTTTGAGGTAGTTTTGTCTTACCATAACTGGATGGCTTTTTTATGTATCTAGTGTAGTAATGAGTCATTTTCATCTTTAATAATAGAATCCCTTTAGAGGAGTTCCAGGACAATTTTGACTCACAATTAACCCTTCTTTATGAGGAATAAGAAGAGAGGGTCATAGCACTGTCATTTCCCTATACTGTTTACTGTATAATTAATGAAGCCCTTATCATGGCAATCTTTGTCCATTTTCTACCACTTGCAGACCAATTAAAAATTTCTGCATATTTTCTTCCATGAGTAATTTACCAATGACACAACGTGGGAGGGCATTTTACAAAAATTGGCAGTAGAGTGTCTTTTATAAAAAAAAAAATATACAAATTATCTGAAATATCCAATATACCCCTAGGAAAAATGCCAGTTCTGAAACACTTTAAAAATCTCCACAGTTGACTAGAAATGACATTTAAACTAAAGGCTTAGAGAAATTTGACAGTGGTCTCTTGAAAGCATTATGACAGGAACCCCTCTATTTCTATGAATTTTATATGACATTTTTTTTCTCAACACTGACGGTTGGCGATAGATTGTGTTATTACTGAAAAGTACAGACATGTCCCTTTTGCTAAAAATGAAAACACCTATTAGTGATAGATAAATGTTTCTGTCTAATCTATTTTAGATAGAAATAGATAAAATAGATTACCTAATCTATTTTAAGTTACCCTCAAGAAAATATGCCTAGCCTGTAAACAAGGTGTTTTTTTCTATAGCAATTGTTACAAACAATGGGGATGATATGTCACTGCTTCATCTAATTCATTGTCAAGTATCTAACCTATTCTGTAAATCAGTTTGCACAGCACTACTCTAGCTTATAATGAAACAATACTGCAACTGTTCTGAACTCCTATTTTTCATTCACTTCCCTAGTTAAACTTAATATGCAGTTCAGAAAGATGTAATTGACCAACCATGGGAAAGGAAATGACAAAGAAAATATATGATACTCAGACTATCTAAAATGGTTGAAATGTCTGGAAGAAAAGTTTTTTTAGATATATTTTTCTTTTCTTTTCAAAATGACTGGAACAGTTTTCTGTTAAATAACGGAAGTAGGCAAAGTAGTATCCTTTTGTTTGAAATGCCTGTATTCATGTGATACATTCCATTGTACTTTATTTGCCATACAAATTACTAGAATAAAAATAAACACCACAGATTTTTTAAAAAGTATGAATTATCCTCATTTTAAAAATGTCTGTGCAACATTTAAGCTCTCCTTCTTCCAGATTTAATTTTTTATGATTTTCACCAGCATGTTTTTTTTTTTCCTATTTGAAGGTTGATAAGTTTAGAACAATCAGATTGGTAGTTTCTCTTTGTGCAAAAGAAAGCAATTGTTTTATTTCAAACTTTGCATTTTATATTCTTTAAGCTAAGTCTGCATTTGTCTTATGAATTATATGAAGCTAAATTTTCTTTCTTGTTTGTAAAACTGTTCAGGTTTTAATAAAGTTAGAGGTAGTATGCGCTATTGAATATAAATTCTAGATATTATCCTCTAAGAGAACATATGACTAGAGAAGTAGTTTGAAAAATGTTACATTCAATGGATCTACAACATTTTCTTAAATATTTCCAGTAAATATATAGCTATTCCATTTGTTGGTAAAATAGGAAATGGCTTTTGATTATTTTTAAATAAATTTTACTAGCTAATCAATAATAAATATAACTCAAATATTGACAATAACCAACAAAAATACAATAATAAAAATAGCATAGTCTTTAAAACACTCAGATAATTTCACTAGATTTCAATTTAAAAAAAGATGAACCTAAAATTCTGTAATGCTACTCTGTTTTCAGTGGACATGAAACAAATAGAAATAATTGGCAATGTAATGAAATCTGTATATATATTTCAGAAATAAAATTATAAATACAGTAATAGAAGAGGCTTTGAAAAACTAATGTCCAGGCTTCAGCCTGGTGATTTACAACTGTTGTGTTGATTAAGCTTTGTAGAATGTAGCTAAAATTTCATTTAGTTTTTTAACAAATAACTAGCATAGGAGAAAATTTATTATTTAGAACATTTTCATTTAAATTGAAAAACTATTTAAATTAAAGGAAGGCCTATGGCCATAATAAAATTAGTCATAGAACTATATCTTTCATTGTTTACTTTAATTATTAATGTTTATCTCCCATTATACACTTTTAAAATATATTTATAATTTCTTCCTTTAATTAATTACTCAAAAATTAACCTCTGAGTTATCATTTTATAGACCATAATTTGACCTGGAAAATGAAAAAGAAGAAGAAAGTTTGCTCATTAAAGATGTTTTTTAAAATTCAGATAAGGAATAGCCAAAGCATATTGGCTGACCTATTTGATGTGTACTAAGGAATATCAAGCTTGAGTGGATCACTATCTGTGAGCCAGGTTAAATGCACTTATATCTGTGTGCCTTTGTAATTGGAATAAGTTGAAGCCTCTATAAGGTCACCCCGTTTCCAACTCAATATAAAAATTTCTCCCTTTTTGTCTTATTCTGCCTCTTTAGCCACATATATACATGCATCATGTCTCTTCTTCCTAGAAAAGTAATTTTTTTCACACAATTCTGCTATTGCCTTACTACTTGTGATTCTCTGCTATGGTTTGATGCTCTGAGCAAAGTTTGAAACAGAGAGAGTCAATTTTCTCAGACTCCCAATTGGATGAGTAGTCTACACTGTAATGGAAGAAAAGCCGTAGCTAGATTATCTTCATGTAATGATTCAGATAGAAACAATTTGGATTAGTCAGAAAGGGAGTCTAGAAATAGGGGAATGGGCAGAAAATTCATGATCCAATGTCATATGATGAACTAATGTCTAAGGGGAGCAAATGAACTTGAATTAGACCGAAGATTTTTCTCCTTTCAACACTCCCCACTGCAATATAAACTGCAAGCTTGCAAAAATATTACTTTTGAGTCTTCAACATCTAGAAAAATATCTGCAAACTGTGCTCAATACATATTGATGGGATAAATTAATAGACATTTTGTGAAACATAATTATCAGAATAATCTCATGTCTATATAAGGGTGAGTAGATCAGAAAGAAAATGCATAATAACTAAAATGGCTTGTAATTAGCAGTATAAGCATTAAAGTAAGAAACACTTTAAAATAAAACATTTACTTGCTATAAATCTTACTGAATCTCAGTTTTATCACTTTTAAAATGGGTGTAGTATATTAAAACTAAAGGTACATATTGAGGAAGTACTCTAGGACATTGTCCCCATAAATCCTCGCTAGGCTCAGCTGGGTGGCCAAGGTGCTATTTATTAACCACTGGAAGTAAGCCTAGGTCATGCAAAACATTGAAAACAGAATAAGCTACATGTATTTGCAAAGATATTTTATTGTTGCCACCTGCCTGGGTGTTAGTAACACTAAAACATTTCAGACACATAATTTTTAGTGACTTTTGTTTGACAGAATGAATGGGAATTAGAAGGCTAGAACAACCATCACAGACAGAGAATCACATAAATCTAAAGTGGTTCTCCTGCTAACGAGGTCCTCTTTCATGTTCTTCATAAAAATTTTTGAGGTTAACATAGTAGAGACATTTATATGTCTACCATAATACAAGGTCATTTGTATATCAATGACCTTGCCTTTAGGATATGAAATTTTAGCTGCTTGCTTCAGTTGTTGATGAAGATGGGAAATTTACAACATAGACATAATGTTTGGGGTGGAACATTAAGAAACCTTGACCTGGATGGTGATCACACAAATATGTTCAATTTATAATAATGCCCAGAATTTTTATTATTATTTATATGAGACAAATTTATGTTGTTTGAAGTTCACAAAGTACTTGCCTTTTATAATTCAATATAATTGGAGTCATATGTGTGTATTGTTAGATTTCTGGCTTCTATCACTACTTTCATCAACATCGAGAAATGTATGTATGACATAATTTTCATTACTGTACAGTGTTTATTGAATGAATATAATAAAATTGATTTACTCATTCTTTCTAGTTGATATATACTTGAATTCTTTCAAATTTAAAGTAATGCTTCTGTATATACTTTTTGCATACATTTTGGCACATTTATTTTCAGCATATATTTAGGCATAGTACTTTAAGAAATACTTTAAGAACTTTAAGGTTGAACTTTAAGAAATAATGTCACTTTTCTAAAGTTAAAAGACATGGAATCAACCAAGATTCCCATCAATGGTAAAATGGATAAAGAAAATTATACACAGCCATAAAAAAGAATAAAATAGTGTACTTTGCAGCAACAATAATGAAGCTGGAAGCTATTATCCTAATTGAACTAACACAGGAACAGAAAACAAAATACTTCATGTTTTCACTTAAGTGAGAACTAAACACTGAATACACGCGGGCATAAAAACAAGAACAATAGACACCAACGACTGCTTGAGGTGGGAAGATAGGAGAGAGACATGGTGGGGAAGGCTACCTATTGGGTGGTATACCCACTGCCTTGGTGATGGAATCATTTGTACACCAAGCTTCACTGCCATGCAATTTTCCCATGTAAGAAATCTGTACATGTACCCCCAAACCTAAAATAAAGTTACCAAAAAAAATAAAGTGACTGTATATATATATTCCCACTAGCAATGTACTACAGTTCAAGTAGCTCCTCATCTTTGTTAATACTTGTAATTTTAGGTCTCCTCACTGGGAATTGGTGGTGTTGGTATTACACAGTTGTTTAAACTTTAACTTTCTGATTAGTAATAAATTTGAAGCAAATCTTCATGTTCCTATGACTATCTTACGTTTGAATAGTTTCTTTAGTGAAGTGTCTATGTATTTTGCCCAATTTTATTTGGCTGTCTTTTCCTTACTCATTTGTAGAAGCTCTTTATATGCTCTGGATACAGCTAATTTTTCAGATTTATTGCTTGGAAATATATCCTCGTATTCTGTAGTTTCCCTTTTCATTCTAAGAGTGTCATAGAACACTCTTAGAATAAGAGATTATCTTATGAACACACATCTTCAACTTCAGTGTAGTCCAGTTTATCAATATTTCTATCATAGTTTTATGTGATTGCTGTTTAAGCAGTCTTCATATTCCTCAAGGTCTTGAAGTATTTCTATTTCTATGACTATGTTATAATCTAGAATTTGTACTGTTTTACTTTTCACATTAGTTTAAAATATAAGTGTGAGAGCACAGATTGGAGTCAGAAAAGAGAGGCCACGCTTTCCTTTATTTTTTCTTTTCTCTAAAAGAACAGCAACATAGTAGTAGATGAGAGAGAATAACTAAATTGGTTATGTTTATTTATTGATGTTTTTATTTTTATGTATTGACTTTTAAGGCATCAGAGATTGTCAACTTTAAGAAGAATCAAAGAGAAACAGAAATTCATGACAAAAGCAAAAGGAATATGTGTAAGATTGAAGTCCTTGTAAAGTGAGTGATGAGGATTTGATATTCATTACTCAAGCCCTGGAATTTTCCACTGACAGGAACAAGGGACTTTCTTGTCTTAGAGAAGAGTGAAAAAAGAGAACATGTGCATGAACATAGGCAAAAGAAAGACAGTGTCTCTTTGAGTACCCTTATTTACTCACTAAAGTATGATGCAGTGTCATTGCTTGAGAAGGGTTGGTAAGAGCAAGACTTTAATCAAGAGAAGACATTATATAACTATTAGCAAACATGGGAATGCAAATTGTTGCTCTCAGCTACTATCCATAATCTCCCATATATTTTGCATTCCTGAGGGTGTGTTTGAGAATGTGTGTGTGTGTTTCTGTGTGTGTGTGTGAACTAAATTGAATACATTTAAAAAACTTAGAAGTATTTCAATATAATATTTCTTATCCACTGTCTGTAGTCCTAGATGTATCTTTTCAAGATAAACAGCACTTTCTATTCACAAGAGAAGATTTATCAAAGTAAAAGTGATGGGTCAAAACATGTGTGAACTTGAAGTGAAGGATAATGGTGTTTTTGACCCAGAACCATGCTGAAGTGCAATGAGAACTGGTTATGAATTATCACTATGCCATAAGTCCTTAAACCATGACCCGTTGGCCCACTGAGTGCTACCAAGTGAACCGTAGCAACAAGGTAATTTCCTACCAGGGTGTAAGTCACATATTAAAAAGGTCCAAGGCATTCTCTCTGCAACTGTACTGTAACAATTTGAAAGCTCTGTAGCAGATGGAACATATTGAGAAATATAAAAAGCATTTTAAAAATTTCCCAAGGAAATCTTAAACCAAAGTATGGTAAATTGCAACTTAAATTTTTTAGGGATTCTACATTTTGCTTATTTTTCCATACAGCATGAATGTTGATTCAGAATTTGTTTAAATTTTTCTTCCTACCTTAGCATAACTAAGTATTGGATTTATAAAATTATCACAAATAACACATTAAAGATAACTTTGAAAGCATAGTGAAATTTATATAAGGGAAGAAAGGAGATATATTTCATTTTACTTTTAGATAAAACTTATACTAGAAATTCCTTTTTTAAAATGTATTTATTTTGGGGGGAGTTTTCTTGACTACTCTCCATTGGTTTTGCTCACTTCTTCTATTTTTTTTTCTGAATTCTTGATAGATCCTTTAAGTGTAAATCTATAAGTAGAAGCTTTCAAACATACATTGAATCTTCAGAATTTAAAAAATCAATTACTCCTTTCCTCTTTTTTTCTCTGTCACTTTTTCTCTTTTATCTCCCTTGTTCTTTAATAATTAATTTGGACAAAATTTACTCTATGATTATCTCTCACATCATCTAGTTAAAGAGTAAATGTGACAGATACATTACTGTAAGTCTGTAGCCTACCATACAAATGACATTTTACTGACTACACTCATTAATTTATTCGTCCTCTAAAATGGACAATTTACTGGACAATTCTATGAAAGAAATAACAATAGTGCTAGTTTTCCCACAGCCACAGATGAGGCCCATTCAGTGGTTTGAAGCAATAGAAAATACTGGTGATAAACAAGCTCTTAAGCTAGACTGTTTGAGTTTTAGCTTTCTCATTAAGTTTTTATATGGCAGTACACAAGTTACTGGACTCAGTTTTCTCACGCATGAAAGAAGATAATACTAGTACTTTTCAAATAAAACTATTGTGATTAAATCATAATACTTAAAGGACTTGTTCTGATGCTTAATATATATTAAAGTTGAATAATATTACTTAATGTTGTTGTTAATTTGAAAAAAAAATTGATTAGCTTTTTCCCCAAACATTTCCAAAGTGACACCATTCTTTTTTTTATTGGCAATATGGTAGGCAATGAAAGTAGTGTTTTTACTTGTGTCATATATATGTAAATACATATATATGATACAAATATATATACAGTTGCAACCAACTAGATTTACATTTGTGTTGTTCTCTGTAATGAGCCTATATCTTTAAGTAGTAATAATGAGAGACTATTACTCAGTTTGGGAAAGATCTGTAAAAATCACAAAAAACTTCTAATGTTATAAGGAATATTGCATTGTACTATAGATTGAAACAATATATAATTATATTAAAATATTTGTCTTTCTAAATTTCTCAAATATGGAGGAAATTCTGGACTAAAAAATACTATGATTATATTGATCACTATGATTTCTAAGATTTTAAAAGATTTTTGTTTCTCTTGATTAGGCTTTATTTTATAAAGCAGTTTTTTTAATTAGACTTTATTTTATAGAGGAGTTTTAGGTTTACAGTAAAATTGTGTCGAAAGTATAGAGTTTCCATATACTCCCTTATCCCCAGGTTTGTACAAAATCTCTCCTGTTACCTTCTTGCATTAGTATAGTGCATTTTTATGATTGATGAGCCATGATTGATCCATTATTATTCATTAAATTCCATAGTGTACATGATCTTTTCATAGCTGATAGCATATTTCTTTTTATCACAGAACAATACTTGATTGCATGGGCATATTACTGTTGGATTATGTATTCATCTGTTGCAAGACATCTTAATTACTTTTAAATTTTCTGAATTATAGGTGAAGCTGCTATAACATTAATGTATAGATTTTAATATGAATATAAACATTCAACTATTTTGGTTAAACAGCTAGGAGAGTTGATATGGTTTGGCTGTGTCCCCACCCAATTGTCATATTGAATTGTAGCTCTTATAATTCCCACTTGTCTGGGAGGTACCCAGAGGGAGGTAATTGATTCATGGGGCTGGTCTTTTCCATGCTGTTCTTGTGACAGTGAATAAATCTCACGACACCTGATGATTTTATAAAGCGGAGTTCCCCTGCACATGCTCTCTTGTCTCCTACCATGTAAGTTGTGCTTTTGTTCTTCCTTCACCCTCTGCCATGATTGTGAGGCCTCCCCAGCCACGTGGAAGTGTGAGTTCATTATACTGCTTTCCTTTATAAATTACCCAGTCTCAGGTATGTCTTTATTAGTAGCATGAGAACAGACTAATACAGCAAATTGGTACCAGGTAGTGGGACACTGCTGTACAGATACTCAAAAATGTGGAAGCAACTTTGGAACTGGGTAACAGGCAGAGCTTGGAAATGTTTGGAGGGCTCAGAAGTAGATGGAAAAATATAGGAAAGTTTGGAACTTCCTAGAGACTTGTTGAATGGTTCTGACCAAAATGCTGATAGTGATATGGACAATAAAGTCCAGGCTGAGGGGGTCTCAGATGGAGATGAGGAACTTGTTGGGAAATGGAGTAAAGGTCACTCTTGCTATACAAAGAGACTGGCAGCATTTCTCCCCTGCCCTAGAGATCTGTGAAGTTTTGAGCTTGAGAGATGATTTAGGATATCTGGTGGGAGAAATCTCTATACAACAATGCATTCAAGAGGAAGCAGAGCATAAAAGTTTGAAAAAAAATTGCAATGGAAAAGAAAACCAATTTTCTGGGGAGAAATTCAAGCTTGCTGTAGAAATTTGCATAAGTAACAAAGAAACAAATGCTAATTACGAAAACAATGAGGAAAATGTCTCCAGGGCATGTCAGAGACCTTCACGGCACCCCCTCCCATTATAGGCTCTGAGGCCTAGGAGGAAAAAATGGTTTCCTTGGCTGGCCCCAGGGCCCCACTGCTGTATGCAGCCTAGGGACCTGGTGCCCTCTGTCCCAGCTGCTTTGGCAGTGGCTAAATGGGGCCAATGTAGAGCTCAGGCCATTGCTTCAAAGGAAACAAGCCCTAAGCCTTGGTGGCTTTCACATGATGTTAAGCCTGTGGTGCACAGAAGTTAAGAGCTGAGGTTTGGGAACCTCTGCCTAGATTTCAGAGAATATATAGAAATGCCTGCATATCCAGGCAAGCTTGTTGCAGGGACAGAGTCCTCATGAAGATTCTTTGCTAGGGCAGTGCAGAAAAGAAATGTGGGGTTGGAGTCTCCACACAGAGTCCCCGACTGGGCATTGCTTAATGGAACTGTGAGAAGAGGGCCACTGTTCTCCAGCCCCCAGAATGGTAGATGCACTGACAACTTGCATGGTGTACCTGAAAAAGCTTCAGACCCTCAATGCCAGCCCATGAAAACATCCAGGAGGGGAGATGTACCCTGCAAAGCCACGGAAGCAGAGCTGCCCAAGACCATGGGAACCCACCTATTGTATCAATGTGACCTGTATATGAGACCTGGAGTCAAAGATCATTTTGGAGCTTCAAAATTTGACTGCCCCACAGTCAAGTTCGGACTTACATGGGGCCTCTAGCCCCTTCATTTTTGGCCAATTTCTCCCATTTAGAATGGGTATATTTACCCATTGTTCAGACCCTCACTGTATCTAGGAAGGAACTAACTTTGCTTTTGATTTTACAGGCTCATAAGCGGAAGGAAATTGCCTTGTATCAGATAAGAATTTGGACTGTGGACTTTTCAGTTAATGCTGAAATGAGTTAAGACTTTGTTGGACTGTTGGGAAGAGCCTAATTGTGTTTTAAAATGTGAGGACATGAGATGTAGGAGGGGCCAGGAGCAGAATGATATGGTTTGTCTGCGTCCCTACCCAAATATAATCTTGATAGGTGGCTCCCATAATCCTCATGTGTTGTAGGAGAGACCAAGTGGGAAGTAATTGAATCATTCTTGTAATAGTCAATAAGTCTCATGAGATCTGACGGTTTTATAAAGGAGAGTTCTCCTACACATGTACTCTTGCCTGCTGCCAGGTAAGACGTACTTTTGCTCTTCCTCCACCTTCCTCCATGGTTTTGAGTCTTCCCAGCCCTGTGGAACTGAGAGTCCATTAAACCTCTTTCTTTTACAAATTACCCAGTCTTGGGTATGTGTTTATTAGCAGCATGAGAACAGACTAATAGAAGAGTGATGGTTGAATCATACATTAATCCTTTGTTTAATTTTTAAGAAATTATCTTCATATATGAAATAATGCTTATCATCTCTGGTCATTAGAGAAATACACATCAAAACCACATTGAGATACCATCTCATGCCAGTTAGAACGGCAATCATTAAAAAATCTGGAGACAACAGATGCTGGAGAGGATGTGGAGAAATAGGAACACTTTTACACTGTTGGTGGGAGTGTAAATTAGTTGAACCACTGTGGAAGACAGTGTGGCAATTCCTCAAGGATCTGAAACAGAAATTCCATTTGGCCCAGTAATCCCATTACTGGGTATATACCCAAAGGACTATAAATCATTGTATTATAAAGACACATGCGCATGCATGTTCATCACAGCACTGTTTACACTAGCAAAGACCTGGAACCAACCCAAATGCCCATCAATGGTCGACTGGACAAGGAAAATGTGGCACATATACACCATGAAATACTATGCAGCCATAAGAAATGATGAGTTCCTGTCCTTTGTAGGGACATGGATGAACCTGGAAACCATCATTCTCAGCAAACTGACACAAGAACAGAAAATCAAATACCGCATGTTCTTACTCATAGGCAGGTGTTGAACAATGAGAACATGTGGACACAGAGGAGGGCATCACACAACACGGTCCATTGGAGGGGGGGCTAAGGGAGGGGTAGTGGGAGGGAGGGTGGGGAGGGATAACATGGGGAGATATGTCAGGTATAGGTGATGGGGGGTTGGAGGCAGCAAACCTCCTTGCCATGAATGTACCTATGCAACAATCTTGCATGATCTGCACATGTACCCCAGAATCTAAAGTAGAATAAAAAAAAAAAAAAAGAAATTGTCAGACTGTCTTCTAAAGTGGATGTGCTTTTTGCATTCCACTAGAAATGAATACGAGATTTTATTGTTTGACATTCTTGCCAGTATGTGGTGTTGCAGTGTTTTCAATTTTAGCAATTCCAATAGGTATGTAAGGAAATGTCACTGTTTTAATCTTGAATTCCCTCATGACATAGGATAGTAAGCATTTTTTTAGTAGGCTTATTTGTCACTTATGTGTCTTTGGAGAGGTTTCTGTTGGATCTTTTACCCACTTTGTAATTAGGTTGTTTTCTTATTGTTGAGGTTTGAGTTCTTTGTATATTTTTTTTACAAGTTGCTTATCAGATATGCGTCTTTTTTACATTTTCTTCCAGTCCTCAGCTTGTCCTTCTATTACCAGTTTCTTTTGCAGAGCAGTTTTTAATTTTAATGAAGTCCACCTATCAATTTTTCTTTGTAAATCATTCTTTTGGTATTATGTCTTAAAACTCTTTTCAAACCCAAGGTCACTTCAATATTCTCCAAGTTACATTATAGGCTTTTTTTTTTTTTTTTTTTTTTTTAAGATTGAGTTTTACTCTTGTTGCCCAGGCTGGTGTGCAATGGTATGATCTTGGCTCCCTGCAACCTCCACCTCCTGGGTTCAAGCAATTCTCCTGCCTCAACCTCCTGAATAGCTGGGATTACATGCATATGCCACCATGCTTGGCTAATTTTGTATTTTTTAGTAGATGGGGTTTCTCCATGTTGGTCAGACCTGTCTCCAACTCCCGACCTCAGATGATCTGCCCACCTCGGCCTCCCAAAATGCTGGCATTACAGGTGTGAGCCACTGCACCTGGCCCTTCTAGGCATTTTATTGTTTTGATTTTAACTTAGGTATATGTTCCATTTTGGATTAATTTTTGTGAAAGATATAAGGTATGTGTTTAGATTTTTTTTTTTTTTGGCATGTGGATGTCCATCTGTTTCAGCTACCATTTGTCAAAAAGACATTTTTTTTTCTCTTGAATTTTTTCTTCTTTGTCAAAAATCAGTTAACAAGATTTGTGTGGATTTATTTCTGGGCTCTCTGTTCAAATGATGTCTATCTGTTCTTTCACAAATAGACATTGTCCTGATCACTGTGGTTTTACAGTAAGTCTTGAAGTTGCGTAATAGCTGTCCTCTAACTTTGTTCTACTTCCTATTGACTATTCGGTGTCTTTTGCCTTTCTGTATATTTTTTAGAACCAGTTTTTCATATTTACAAAATAGCTTGCTAGATTTTTAACGTGGATCACATTAAGTCTATAGTCAATCTGAGAAGACCTGACATCTTCTCATATATGAATATGGAGAATTGCTCCATTTGTTTAGATCTTTGTGTTTTTTCTCTCAGAGTCTTAAAGCTTTTTCTACATAGATTTTGTAAAATTTTTGTTAAATTTGTACCTATTTTTTTGTACTAATGTAAATGGGGTTGTATTTTTAATTTTAAATTTCAACGGTTCCTTGTTGTTTATATTTATTTTCTAGGGTTGGCATAATAATATAACACAAACTGGGTAGTCTATATTAGCAGAAATTTTCTCACAAGTATCAATCCTAGAAGTATGAAATAAAATTGTTGGCAGGGCCATACTTCCTCTGAAAATTTTGTGGAAGGGTGTGTTCCAACAATGTTCCAACTATGCCTGTGGATATATATATATATATATATATATATATATATAATATTACCTCTATAATGTCAGTGAAATCAGTAATCATCATTCCTCTTTTATTTATAATATTAGTAATTTGTGATTTTTCTCTCTTTTTTTGCTTAGCCTATATAGAGGTTTGTCAATTTTGATATTTGCAACAAATAAGCTTTGGTTTTGTTGATTTTCTCCATTGCTTTACTGCTTTTAATCTTGTTAATTTCTGCTCTGATTTTTGTAATTTATTTTCTTCTGGTCATTTTAGGATTAACTTTTTCTTCTTTCTTAGTTTTCTAAGAAGCAAGTTTAAATTATCAATTTTAGATTTTTCTACTTTTCTTATATATGCATTCAATGCTATACATTTCCCTCTAACTAGTAATTTCAGAGTCTCCCAAATTTTGATAAATTGTATCTTCATTTACATTTAGTTCAACATAGTTTTAAATTTTCTTTTAATTTATTTTTCTTTCACCTACATGCCATATAGAAGCATGCTGTTTAATCTATAAACATTTTGGAATTTTCCAGCTATCTTTCTGGTATTGATTTCTAGTGAAATTTCATTTGGTCTGAGAGTATATTTTACATAATATTTTCTACCTTTATATTTGTTAAAGTGTAGTTTTTGGCCCAGAATGTGATCTATCTTGGTGAATCTTTTTATGTGAGCATGAGGAGGATGTGAGCTCTGCTGTTGGTGGCTGAAGTACAGGTTGAGTGTCCCTAATCTGAAAAGTCAAAATCCAGAATGCTCCAAATCTGAAACTTTTTGAGTGCTGACTTGGATGCCCAAGACAGAGATACCTCTGCTTCCTGATGGTTTAATGCACACAAACTGTTTCATGCACAGAATTATTTAAAATATTGTATAGAATTACCTTCAGCTTATATGTATAAAGTATATATGAAACATAAAGAAAATTTTGTGTTTATACTTTGATCCTATCCCCTAGATATCTTAGTATGTATTCATTACAGAAGGAGGAGAAGCATTTGAAAGTTCTTTTAAAAAATAAACATCTATGTTTATGCAATAATCAGCAGTAAAGAGTAACTGGAATGTAGTTTGCCTGGGTGAGAGTATCAGGGGATGAGACAGATAAGATCTATTATGAATAAACCTCAAAGAGCTACACAGAGCAATATGCACCAAATATGAAACTTTGTTCTAAGCCACAAAATATTACTTGCTTTTTATTTTCCTAAGAAGAGACAAAACCTAATATAATATGTAACCTGATACAGTGTGAAGGTAATCAAACTCCCCCGCTGTTTCCTGTTTTTCTTTTTGTTTTGTTCTTTTTTTGTAAATAAAGTTTTATTGGAACACTTATTGGAACACAACCACATCTATTAATTTACATCATGGATGGCTGCTTTCTTGTTATACAGCAGATTTGAGTAGCTGTTTTAGGGAATGGATGATCTATAAAACCAAAAATTCTTACTATCTGGTCTCTTATAGAAAGTTTGCTGACTTTAAAGAAGAGAATATAAAAGCAAGAAGACCAATGAAGGGATTGTTGCAATGCTTCTGTCAAGCATGGTGATGGTGTTGAGATAGATGTGATAAGATTTGTTAACTAATCATTTGTAGCAACAAATAAAAGAAAAAAATAGGAATGGTTCTGTCACATATAAGAAGACTAAAGGCTTCATTAAAATAGCAGTATCTCTTAATGGCTGAGAATTTTAGATAATGTGATTTCTAAATTTTTAGATGAAAGGAAATGTTCCCACATGTATTAATCAGGGTTCTCTCTTAGAGGGACAGGACTAATAGGATAGATGCATAAATGAAAGGGAGTTTATTAAGCAGTGTTGACTCACAATCACAAGGTGAAGTCCCACAATAGGCTGCCTGCAAGCTCAGAAGTTAGGAGGTGAATCTGAGTCCCGAAACCTCAAAAGTAGAGAAGCTGACAGTGCAGCCTTCAATCTGTGGCCAGGGACCTAGGCGCCCCTGGCAAACCACTGGTGTAAGTCCAAGTGTCCAAAAGCTGAAGAACTTAGAGTCCCATGTTCAAGGGCAGAAAGAACCCAGCACGGGAGAAAGAGGGAGGCCAGAAGACCTAGTCAGTCTCATTCTTCCATGTTCCTCTGCTTGCTTTTATCTGAGCCACCGTAGCAGCTGATTTGATGGTGCCCATCTAGATTGAGGGTGGGTCTGCCTCTCTTAGTCCACTAACTGAAATGTTAATTTCCTTTGGCAACATCCTCACAGACATGCGCAGGAACAATACTTTGCATCCTTCAATCTAATCAAGTTGACAGTCCGTATTAACCATCACATCGCAGTAGATTCTATGATCATTTCTGTGTGCTCCAAAGATGGTACAAAGTTAATAAGTATTCCTGCTTGTTAAGTAGAGGTGTGATTTTCTTCAGTGAGAGCATCCTTCATCCTCAAAACTGTTCTAGAGCTGTGGAATTTTATTCCACAGTCTTTATGACAAAATTCTGAGTTTTATTTAGAGAAAATTTTAAAGTAGAGATGCTTATGGCAGGTGACTTTTGTGCTACTGACAAGGCAACTATGGATTTAACAGAGCAAGGGAAATTCACTAAATTAATTAGAAACTGAGTGAAAGCAGATACCAAATGAGTCCTGGGAATATGAGACAACTTCAAAGACAATTGTCACTGAGTGACATTTCACCATTCAAAGTGATGAAGGAATAAATGACCATGAGAGAATTTATGTTTTTACTCTGTCTATTGAAAAACATTAATCATAAACATAATTTTTAAAACAATGTCTAAAGTAAGTATAAACCAATATTCAAAAATAAATATAACACTTATGAGTAAATAGAAATTCTCCAGTAGAAACATAAATTATTGGCAAGGACTGTACTGTCGTATGAAAATTTCAACAAAATTCTGAAGTAATTATTTAATAAATGAATATATACATTTAGGTATGTTCCATATTTATATTCCTTTCCTTTTGTCATTTGTTGCTGGGGAGGAGTATCTTCTATCATTAGCCACTTAATGATAAATTAAAACCACTTGTGTCCAGTCCCAGCCTTGTCCCTGTCCAACTTAGGCCTTGGAAAAAGTTATCAGCCATTTTTTTCTCTCTCTCTCTGGGACTCTCACAAATCCTGAGAGATTTTTCCAGTTTTCATGCAACACAAAACATAAGGCCTTGGAATCAGAAGTCGTCAATCTTGGAGCTTGAAAAAAGGTCATAAATATCGTATTTAAGAGCATAGACTTTTGAAAGCCCTGCGGATCTGGCTTCAAAACTGGTCTCACGATCTAACTCATTTAGCAGCTTATTTAACTCTGTTTCCATTTTTATGTATAAAATATCAACAGAAAGTCTTTCCTGGGTTTTGTGGAATTTTAAATATATTTTTGTACCTAAATCATTAAGCCTAGTTTCCGGCACATAGTAGATGTGCAATAAACAACAGCTTATGTAATTGCTACACCCGAATTTTGCTGACATTCAATTTTTTGAACTCTGTTATTCCTTCTTGTACTATGGTACTTTTTTACTCTTTCTGATACATCAAATCTCCTGTTTCTGCTTTCTTTGCTTACTCTTCTATCCACCACCCTACTATCCTTGACCCATTATTTTCTTGGCTGAGCCTTTGTTGTGTATACTACATCTTTTCTTCCATGCCACTTCTGGAGGGCTGTAAATATTTGTATGTAATTCCTCCCAGGTTGCTAGAACCTGTCTGCTTTTTAAATTCCAAAAAAAAGGTGTTAAATATAAGTGTGGTGACCATACAATTTATAATCACACAGGGATAATTTGAGGATCAAAGTGGATTCTCTCAATAATTACAACAAGGCATCTGGTATTACCCAGAACCTTCCTAGGCAAACAGGTGAGTATCGTCACCATATTTATGAGCGAAGTTACTGCTGAAATTTTACTTTGAAAGCACAGTAAAATGCAATTTCCTCATTGCCATCTATCATTCAGGACCTTGCAAATGGTTTCGTTTTCTAAAAAGTGCTGATTGTTATGGTTTCTGGATGCTCAGATCAGCTTTATGTACTGAAATGGGAACTGGCTCAATGCCCCCAAATACTTGCAATTAAAAGATGCAGGTGATAGTATCAACAGCAAAAAAAAACTCAAGGGAAATATACGGCCAGGTAATCACTGACTCTGTGTGTTACCATGTCACATCGACCATTTTCACTACTGTGTTTTATAGTGATTCATTGTCCAAATAAAGATTGATGTAGATGGCCAAAATTAAATTCCCCTACTTTTGCTAACTAAAATACAAACAGTGCCAAAACTCATGAATGACTGCAGCAGCAATTAATCTGAATCATGTATCAGATAGCCACAGTCGGTGCAGTTTCCCTGTGAATGCATTAGACTTAATTTAAAATGGCAAAATAAGGGTAAATAAATCAATAGGTTACTCTGCTAGACTTCTGTTGTGTGCGTAGAGTAGCTCAGTGATAGAATTGGCAGAAGTCCCCGTTAAGTCAGTGAACATTTATTGAGCAGATGCTGTATGTCAGGCACAGTGCTAGACACTAAAGACAGTGCTCTTGGTGCTGGAGAGGAGCAGGGTAAGCACCTTCTCATGCCTGTCACTGTGTTTCACTTAGCTTGCTGGGACATAATTATCAACTCGTTTTTTCCATATATCACAGATATGTAGGGTGAGGAGGACATAGCATTTTCCTCCTTTAAAAATATGAATGAATCGTGTATGTCACTTGGTGAAAGTTGGCAATATTTGCTTGTTACCTGAAAATTGAAAAGTAGCTTGCCTCTGGATGTTTTATATGTTGCAGGAAACTACACTATTGCCTCAAATATAACCTCTTCACCACAATCCTATCTCAAAGGTGTGAGACGCTGTATGCCTACTGGATGGATGATTTGTGTCCAAGTTATGCCTCTTCTTTTCCTTAAGGCAATCATATCATACTTCCTAGATTTTTTTCTTTTTTTCGAGATGGTGTTTTGCTCTTGTTGCACAGGCTGGAGTGCAATGGCGCCATCTTGGCTCACCGCAAACGCCACTCCAGGTTCAAGTGATTCTCCTGCCTCAGCCTCCTGAGTAGCTGGGGTTACTGGAATGAGCCACCACACCCAGCTAATTTTGTATTTTTAGTAGAGAGGCTGGTCTTGAACTCCTGACCTTGTGATCCACCCGCCTTGGCCTCTCAAAGTGTTGGGATTACAGGCATGAGCCACTGCACCTGGCCCTTACCTCCTTCTTAAAAACCAATTACCTCTTTCATTAATTTAAGTTTGATTTCTGTCAGAATTATGAATAGCCAGACTACTAATGTACCTGATTTGCTCCCTGCATTCAGAATTCTGGTCATTATTGATACTTTCCTCCTATTATGCAGCATTATAAAGCTGTCTAAGAAGCTTAGAGTTCCTAACCAGCTTATGTAGTAGTTTCCTAGCACTGCCATAACAAATAAACACAAGTTAGGTTGCTTTAAACAACACAATCTTATTCTCTTACCTTCTGGAGGCTAGAGCTCTGAAGTCAAGGTGTAGTCAGGACCTTGTGCCCTCTAGGACTGTGGATAGAATGGAACCCTTCCTTGCATCTTCCTAGCTTCTAGTGGTGGTCATCAATCCTTAGCATTCTTGGACTTGCAGCTATATCACTCCAGTCTCTCCTTCTATCATCACAAAATGTTCTCCCTGTGAGTCTTTCTTCACATGCTGTTTTCCCCTTACCAGGATACCAGTCATATTGGAATAGATTCACACTGATGACAGCATCTTAATTTGGTTATATCTGCAAAAACTATTTCCAAATCAAGTCATAGCCACAAGTACCTGGGGTGAGGACTCCAATGTATATTTTTGTGGGACAAAATTCAACCCATAACAAACTATGACATCTGAATCTTCTACTGGAGAGCCTATTCAGATGTCATAGTTTGTTGTGGGTTGAATTTTGTCCCACAAATGCATAACCAAATAAGGCAAATTCTTCATTTACTGAAAGTCTTCCCTGATATCTAGAGCAAAGTGATTTCTCTCTTAACTCATACCTTTATGTCTATTATTGTTGTCATTACCATGAACTGTTCATTGTCAGCCTCTCCCTCCAAAGTGTGGGAAGGGGGTTCTTTAAAACATCATAAAAAAAATGGCCCATGAAGAAAGAATCATTTTCAACTCGAATGTCTCACTAAGCAGGCTGTAAGGGATACCATCTAGGGATTTTACACTGCTAAGTACCTATTCAGGGCTTACCACTCTGATCTCATAAGGAGATATGGATGATGCTCACAGCACTAAAGGAAAGGCTTTAACACAGACACCTGAAGTAAACAGTAGCCACATCTGAGATTAGACCCCCAATGGTGACCACATAGGCAACAGTTGGGATGAGACAGCCAGAACAACAGTACTAGTTTCTACAACAGCAGGGGACCAGGAAAGTAGCTCTCAGTCTAGGTAGATAAGCAAAAGTTTCCATTGCCTGTAGACACAGCCTTGACATTAGTCCATGGTCAAAAGTTTCCATGTGAACTTTCAGAGTGAGAGAGGAAAGGCATTAGCTAAAAACTAACTCAGGGAAAGAGAAGTTAAAACACTTGGTCTGTTACATTTTTCTACTGATTCTCGGGTGATGATGACAAAAGAGAAAAAAAAAGGAGATAAACTTGTTTAATTTTCTTGCAAACATGCTGATATTTACCTCCAAAAAACTAGACCTCATATTTTCTAGAAGGAGAGCTCTTATCTGTCGAATATTTGTAATGGAATACTTCTCATCTAGGATAAATTGTTGTAAACACTCTTAGAATCTATGGATTTATGATGCGTAGCTTCCTTGAAAATGTCACATAAACTAAACAATTACTTATGGTAGAAAATGAACATATTTCATTAACTAAAACCTTCCTGCTGTGCAAGATTATTTTCATCTATTACCCTGGAGCAGATAGGGTATCCAATGAGGACATGTGGAACTCAGAGAGCCATGTGCAATGGCTCTCTGTTACCCTGTTTTCCTGTGTTCTTATTTGTGTTTCTTTGATGTTGTTAGTGAAGCTTTACAGTGGGCAAAATTTCTGATCCAGATAAGTTTGATGTGTCAATATAATCATTTATATACACTTTTCTGCTGTGTTCTAGTTGGAAGCTTTTCAGGAGCTTCCATGTCTTTCTCTGGGTACAGCAAAACAAGAAAAGGAGGCACAAGGATATGGGAACCCACATTTCTTCCTTAAAGATGAAGGATATCTGGAATATACCATGGATAAAAGAACTACTGATGGATAGAAATTTATGAGGTAGTCAATTTTGTGAGTTTAAGATTCTCTAAGGAAATGGGATTTTTTGCACTTTTTTGCACAATAACTACTGACACATCAAGTTTTATTTCTGATTACAAAAATAAAAATTTGGAAATTCTAAAATCTTTAAACATTCATAATTTTGAGAGCAAGAAGCATTTTTGACATTTTAGTAGTTTAATAGTTTCAATTTCTCATTCTCTCATTTTATCATCTCTTTAATTAGCAATTTTAAACAGAATTGGGATTGCAATTAATAGTGTTTTAAAACCTGCCATTTAACTTTACGTATATATTATGAGAATTCTTCAGGGCTAAAGTTCTATAAAATCAAAAAAAACTTTCATAATTTATATGTTATAGAGAAAAATATTAACCAATAGCCTCTTAATCATTTGCATTTTTGACAATTATGAGGAAAGCTGTCATGACTGTCTCTGTGTTTATATAATTACTGTCATTACATAATCAATTATATAAATTGATTATTATGACTATGCCATAATTTATTTTTCTATTCTGTGGTAATTGGGTAGTTTCCAGCTTGGCCTTATGCCCAAATACTGTTTCTATGAAGATTTTACTGCATGCCCTTTGGTGAATATATCTGTACCTAGGAGTGTAATTTTTGGATCATAGGGTGTTGTTATTTTTAGCTCCTCTCCCACTTTTATCTGAACCTAATGTTGCCTTTATTGTTTCTATGATAAGTTGAATTATATCTCCAGCTATTTCTTTTCTTGGGTGGGGATTTTTCTTGGAAGGAAATTTCGATCATAGTTGTTTACCTTTTCCAGATTGCTACAGCTCCTTCACGCCTTCGAGAGACCTTATGTTCAGCTGCTGTTGGCACATGTAAAAGGTTTTCTAGTTTCAGCTGCTTTTCTCAAGTTAGTACATTGGTCTTTCCGATTAATATTGTTTTTAATTATGGGGTTCTCTGATGTTTCCTTCTACTTCCTTTTGCACAGATGCTGATAATGTGCAATTCTTACAGTGGTTGGTGATTTGTCCTCACCCACATATATTTTGGAGTTCCCTGGAATACAATTTATCACTTTACTATCCAGTTGTGCTGTAGATGCTACCCATGAATACTTGGTTTTGCTACCACTGTTGGTTTGTCTATTAGAGTTAGGGTTTAATATGAAAAACATGCTTCCTTTGCTATCATCTCTCTTCAATACTTCTTTAAAAAATTAAGAGAGAGTATTTTTATTTGAGGAAATTGTACAGGAGAAACTGAAGTAACTATTTAAGCCTTTGGACAATGTTATATTTCTCTAGTATTGACTTTGCTCTGGCAGGAAGTTAGGGTATAGGACAATCATAATAATCCCATTGAAGATTAGATTGATAGGGCTGTCAAATCAGTCTATATATAGCCTACAATTCCTCCTATAATGCAGTCTATATATATCTTACAATTCCTCCTATAATGCAGTTCTTCAGGACTTCCAAATGAGACCTTGAAAGTCTGTTAAGACATCTCTTTTTTTTTTTAAAGAAACAAAAAGAGAGAAAAAAAGAAAGAAAGAAAAAGTGAAAGAAGAAAAAAAATGTAAGAGAGAAAGAAAGAGGAAGAGAAAGAGGGAGAGAGAACGGGATTCCTGTTCTATTGCCCAGGCAGTCTAAAAATGGGTATTAAAAACCTCCTTTATGCCATTAATTGTGCTTAACAGTGGAGACAGGAAGGAATAAGGGATGAAAATAACAAGCAGCCAACCAATATTTTATTTAAACCTGTGAAATGTTATGCAATTGCTGAGGGGTGATTTACTTCCAATTATGTGGTCACATTTCAAATAGGTGTAATGTGATACTGAGAAAAATGTATGTTTTGTGGATTTGGGGTGGAGAGGTCTGTAAATATTTGTTAAGTTTACTTGTTCCAGGTCTGAGTTCAAGTCCTGGATATCCTTGTTAATTTTCTATCTCGTTGATCTGTCTAATATTGACAGTAT
>CAUYLG010059323.1:0-39440 GCA_963573385.1 Cacajao melanocephalus | reverse complement strand
TCCTTCTTGTCTCCATTGTTAAGTACAATTATTGGCATAAAAGAGGTTTTTAATACCCATTTTTAGACTGCATTCTAGCCTGGGCAATAGAACAAGAATCCCGTTCTCTCTCCCTCTTTCTCTTCCTCTTTCTTTCTCTCTTATGTTCTTTTTTTTCTTTCTTTCACTCTCACTTTCTTTCCTCCATTTTTCTTTCTTTCAAAAATAAAAAAATAAAAATAAAAAAGAATTTCTTTAGGTTGAACTTCACCTTTCTTTGGTACCTCCTTGATTGGTTTAATAGTCAACCTTCTGAATTCTTTTACTGACAATTGAGAGATTTCTTGGTTTGGATTTATTGCTGATGAGTTAGTATGATTTTGGGGGTATTAAAGAACCTTGTTTTGTCATATTACTAGAATTGTTTTTCTGGTTTCTTCTCATCTGGGTAGACTTTGTCAGAGGGAGGATCTGGGGCTCAAGGGCTGCTGTGCAGATTCTTTTGTCCCATGGATGTTCCCTTGATGTGGTGCTCTCCCATTTCCCTTAGGCATGGGGCTTCCTGAGGCCCAAACTGCAGTGATTGTTATTTATTTTCTGGATCTAGCCACCCAGCGGAGCTATGGGGCTCCAGACTGGTACTGGGCAGTGTCTGCAGGGAGTCCTGTGATATAATTCATCTTCAGGTCTCTCAGTCATGGATACCAGCACCTGCTTCAGTGGAGGTAGCAAGGGAGTGAAGTGGATTCTGTGAGGGTCCTTGGTTGTGCTTTTATTAAGTGTGCTGGTTTTGTGTTCTTTGGCCTCCAGCCAGGAGGTGGCATTTTCAAGAGTGTAACAGCTGTGGTAGTATAGGGAAAATCAGGTGGTGGGTGGGTCTATACAGCTTCCAAGAGATTATGTCCTTTGTCTTCAGCTACCAGGGCAGGTAGAGAAAGACCATCAGGTGGGAGCAGGGTGAGCTCAGACTCTTTTTGGGTATAGGCCCTCCTGCAGCTGCTATGAGGAATGGAAATATGGTTCCCAGGCCAATTGAGTCATGTTCCTAGGGTAATTATGGCTGCCTCTATTGTGTCACACAGGTTTCCAGGGAAGTAAAGGAAAGTTGGCAGCCACAGGCCTTACCCAGCCCCCATGCAGCCAACAGCCTGACATGCCAGTCTCGCTCCCACCGTGCACCCCCCAACAGCACCAAGTTTATTTCCAGGAAGCCAGTGAGCAGGGCTGAGAACTTTCCCCAGGCTGCAGCCTTCCCAGCTGGGAAAGCAAGCAGGCTCACAATTCTTTGGTTGTCCCATAGGCCTGAAGAGGCAATCATCTCCTTCAAAGGGTCTGTGGATTCTCCTGGCTTTCCTGGTGTGTTTCTGCAGGAGTTATTGGAGGAAAAGTTCATGATGTGGTCTCCACACGCTGCTTTGGTCTGTCGAAGTGGGAGCTGCAAGTTAGTCCTGCCTCCTATCCACCATTTTTCCCTTCAAAACAAAACAACAACATCTGCATTTTATTGTTTACAAAGAATGTTCTGTTTGAGAGTTCGTTTTAGAAAAAGGCTTTAGGCATTTTATACCTTTAAATAAAAGCCACCTAATAATAATACAAGTGTTAAAAGTGCTAATACTTCATTCATTTTGATCAATCCTTTGAGATATGGAAAAGCAGACATTACTACCCAGGGTTGCTTAGGAGATATCTGTTTCTATATATCTCACCTACGAGGACAAGGACCTTTCTGATCAATCTTTTTCTATAAATTGAAGATTCACAGCTTATCTTCAGGCATTGGGTAAGTTGGAATTTTGGGGAGAAACAGAATCATTGATTTGAGTGTCTTGATTTCATTTCAGTGGCCAAATAATGTCTTTTTGCTAACTGCTGAAAATAACTTTCGAAATGTATACTCATTTATGTTTTGGCAAACTATGAATAAGAGTTTGAAATACCCTCGCTTTGATATGTCATGCCACTCTGTTTTCTGAATTTGGATTCTAAGTGTGAATTACTCTCAGATGTTATACTGAAAGAGCGGGAGATTCTTTGGTTACATCCCCTATTCATGGAGGTTTAGGATCAAAGGATTTTGGAGGTGAGAAAATGTTAGATATCTTCTATGCAAGAAAGTTTTGCTCATATAATATTCCTTTTACTACCTCATGTGTACAGTCTCCCAGATTTTGAGAAAACATGACAGTCTCATTGCTTAGCTTATGAAATCCACTTCTCCACGTACAACACAATATTGGCAAAGCTTATAATTTATTCTCATCCAAAGTACAAGATGTTTTGGTTAGCAACCTAATGAAGCTCTGCTATAGTCACCTTGGCTGCTTTGTGGTGATCATAGAGCAAAGGTAATACAGGTAAGAGATGGTATTTGGAAATAAACATGTTATTAAAGAATTTAAGTTCCTTAAATGTCAATATGCTTTAATATACCATGTTTTGAGAACATAACTATAATGCAAAACTGGTATTTCAAAGAAAAGACAAATTAAATAATTTTTGTATTTTTTTTGCTTAAATTTACAAATCAAAGCCAGGTGATGTTTATACACACACATATTCCAAGTTTATTTACTCTCTTCAGTGGGCAATCAATAGAGACTGTCAGTGGCCAAGAATTGCATGCAGACAAAATAAAACAAAAAATTTGAGCATCAATGTCTTCCTTCTTTCCTTCCTAATCCTTTAACCACTGTTTCTTAAAATGTTATCTCAGAACCCATCTTCATTTGAATTGTTAAAATTCAGAGTCTTGGCACCCATCAGAACAATGTTATCATAGTGTCTGTGTTGTGGCCATTTATTTTCAAGTCCTACATGTCATTGTTATGCCTTAATAATTGTTAATATTCCTTCCAATACTCTCCTGTTTGATTTCTTCTGGCAGTGACTCTCCCTTAATCTTAATTGCTTCCTCCAAATGCTGTCTTAAATCCACCTTTACATTAAAAATAAAGATTCTTGATATACTGGTATATAATCACAGATTTCACTTATCCTAGGCAGCCAAACTGCAACTTGCTGATAAAAAAAGGAATGAGCAATGCTGTGAAAGATTCTGTACAGTCATTCCCTGCTTCCAAAAAAATAATTCATAGGGAATATCTAGTCTTAGGTCAGTGGCATCATCTTCACAAATAAAAGAATATCTTATTAATTATTAATTTTCATGCTGCTGTGAATGGAGCAGAGTGGTTTCCAAATAACACTTTATTCTCTGTCTCTGAACCTTGGCTATATTATTCTTCCAGTAGAATTTGCTTACACTTCATTTCTGGGCATCAGTCAAGTCAGATACAGAAGTAGTCAAGACAGGAGAGGTGGAGTGCAACACTAGGGAACAACAGATGCTATTTCAAGCCACAGGACTAATGTTGTCTTTCCTGTTGATCTTTTTTCCCCCCTGCAATAAAGAAAGAATCAGGAGGAGGAAGAAGTCTTGACTCAAAGGATTGTAGTTCTGAGTCCTCCCTATCCTGAAGAAGAATTTGACAATTCTTAATCTACTTTAAAATGCTGGGGCTTTGAGTCAAGATGGCCAACTAGAAGCAGTTATGGTGTGTGGCTCTCACAGAGGGAAATGAAAGGGGCGAGTAAATACAAGCACCTTCAACCAAGACATCTAGGTACTCACATTGGGGCTAATCAAGGAAACAACTCAACTCACAGTAAATGAAGAAAAACAAGACAGGATGCCATCTGCCTACCCAGGAGTGACACAGAGCCAGAGGAACCTCCTTCATCCAGGGAAGTGATTAGTGAATGTGTGACCCTGGGAAATAACACTTCTCCCATGGATTTTTGCAGTCCTCCAAAGATCACTCTTGGGTCAGGAGATCCCTTCATAAACCCACTCTACCAGAGCCTTTAGTCTGACACACAGAAGTATGTGGAGTCTTGGCAGAGCAGCTGCTCAGGCACATACAGAGGCCCAGGAGCTTTACATATTCTGGTTCCAGGCTTCCTGGCAAAAGTGACTACAACTCTGGCAAGGTAGGAGGTTGGACCTCAGTATATGCCCCTGGGAAGGGGGCTGAATCTAGGGGGCAGAGCACTGATGGTCTGTAGTCCCCATTTCCATGGCACCTGACAGGCTAAGACCCACTGGCTTGGAATTTTGGCCAACCACTGGCCACAGTGTCACCTCTACCTGGAACAGAGTTCCCAGGGTACGGGTGGGCTACCATCTTTGTTGTTTGGATAACTCAGCTGTTTCAGCCTGTGGGCTTCAGAGAGCCCAAAGTGAAGAGGGGCAGAAGGTATCCTCCAGCACAGCTCAGCTTCTGTATCAAATCATGGCGACTGCTTCTTTAAGTGCGTCCCTCATTGTATTAATTAGGGCTATCTAAAAGGACTGAATGAATAGGATATATATATATATATATATATATATACACATATACATATATAAAGGGGAGTTTCCTAAGGATTATTGAGTTACATAATCACAAGGTGAAGTCCCACAATAAGCCATCTGCAGGCTGAGGAGCAAGGAAGCCAGTCTGAGTCCTAAAACCTCAAAAGTAGGGAACCTGACAGTGCAGGCTTCAGTCTGTGGTTGAAGGTCCAAGAGTCCCAAAGCTGAAGAACTTGGAGTCCAATGTTTGAGGGCAAAAGGTATTCAGCATGGGAGAAAGATGGAGGCCAGAAGTCTCAGTCAGCCTAGTCTTTCCAAGTTCTTCTGCCTGCTTTACATTAGCTGAGCGTAGTGGCACATGCCTGTAATCCCAGCTACTTGGGAGGCTGAGGTGGCAGGAGAATTGCTTGAACCCAGGAGGCAGAGGTTCTTTCTGGTTCAGTCTTGGGTGTGTGTATGTGTCCAGCACTTTATCACATTCTTTTAGATTTTCTTTATTTGTGTAGAGTTGTTTATAGTATTCTCTGATGCTTATTTGTATTTCTCTGAGGTCAGTGGTAATATTCCCTTTGTCATTTTTTATTGTGTCTATTTGATTCTTCTGTCTTTTCTTCTTTATTAGTCTAGCTAGCGGTCTATCTCTTTTGTTAATTTTTTAAAAAATCCAGCTCCTTAATTCATTGATTTTTTTGAAGAGTATTTTGTGTTTGTATCTTCTTTAGTTCCTCTCTGATATTGGTTATTTCTTGTCTTCTGCTAGCTTTGAGGTTTGTTTGCTGTTGTTTTTCTACTTCTCTTAGTTGTGATGTGAGGATGTTGATTTGATGTCTTTCTAGCTTTTTGATGTGAGCATATAGTGCTATAAATTTCCCTCTTAATACTGCTTCAGCTGCATTCCAGAGATTCTGGTACAATGTCCCTTTATTCTCATTGGTTTCAAAGAACTTCTTAATTTCTGTCCCAGTTTCATTATTTACCCAGGAGTCATTCAGAAGCAGGTTGTTCAATTTCCATGTAGTTGTGTAGTTTTGAGTGAGTTTATTAATCTTGACTTCTAATTTCAATTATTTGATCAATTTTAGAGTAAGTGCCATGTGGCACTGAGAAGAAGGTATATTCTGTTGTTTTTGGGTGGAGAGTTCTGGAGATATCTCTCAGGTCCACTTGGTCTAGAGCCAAATTCAAATCTTGAATATTTTTGTTAATTTTCTCTCTCAATGATCTGCCTAATATTGACAGTGGGATGTTAAAGTCTCCAACCATTATTGTGTGGGAGTCTATGTTTCTTTGGGGGTCTGTAAGAACTTGCTTTAAAAATCTGGGTGTTCTTATGTTGGTTGCATATATATTTAGGACAGTTAGCTCTTCTTTTTGAATTGATCCCTTTATCATTATGTAATGCCCTTCTTTGTCTTTCTTGATCTTTGTTGGTTTAAAGTCTGCTTTGTCAAAAATTAAGATTTCAACCTCTCCTTTTTTTCTGCTTTCCATTTGCTTGGTAGATTTTCTTTCATCCCTATATTTTGAACCTATGAGTATCTATGTGAGCCTATGTGAGAAGGGTCTCTTGAGTGCAGCACACAGATGGGTCTTGACTCTATTCAGCTTGCCATGATATGTCTTTTAACCAGGATATTTAGCCCATTAACTTTTAAGGTTAATATTGTTGTGTGTAATTTGATCCTGTCATCATGATGCTAGCTGGTTTTTTGCAGACTTGATGTAGTTGCTTCATAGTGTCATTAGTCTTTGTACTTCAGTGTGTTTCTGCAGTGGCTGCTGATGTTTTTTCTTTTTCATATTTAGTGCTTCCTTTAGGAGCTTTTTCAAGGCAGGCCTACAGGTGACAAATTCCCTCAGCATTTGCTTGTCTGAAAGGATTTTAGTTTTCCTTTACTTTTGAAGTTTAGTTTAGCTGTATATAAAATTCTGGGTTGGAAAGTCTTTAAGAATGTTGAATATTGGCCCTGCATGTCTTCTGGCTTGTAGAATTTCTGCTGAAACTTCCACTGGTATTCTGATGGGCCTCCCTTTGTAAGTAACCTGACCTTTCTTTCTGACTGCCCTTAACAATTTTTCCTTCATTCTGACTTTCGAGAATCTGTTGATTATGTGTCTTAGAGTTGGTCTTCTCCTGGAGTATCTAACTGGGGTCCACTGGATTTTCTGAATTTGTATGCTTGTCTGTCTTGTTTGGTTGGGGATATTCTGCATGATATCCTGAAGTATGTTTTCCAACTTGGTTCCATTCACCTTTTCTCTTTCAGGTACCTTAATCAGTTATAGGTTCAGTCTTTTTACATAACCCCATAGTTCTTAGAGGTTTTATTCATTCTTTGTCATTCATTTTTCTCTAATCTTGTTTGCCTGTCTTATTTTGTCAAGATAATCTTCATGGTCTGAAATTCTTTTCTCCTGTTGATCTGTTCATTTATACTTCTGGTTGCATTGTGAAGGGAGTTCTTGTGTTGCAAAGTTCTTGTATTGTGTTTTTCAGCTCCATCAGGTCATTTGTGTTCTACTCTAAACTGGTTATTCTGGTTAACAGCTCCTGTAATCTTTTATTATGGTTTTTAGCTTCTTTGCATTAGGCTAGAACATGCTTTTTTAGCTCAGTGATGTTATTACTCACCTTCTAAAGCCTACTTCTGTCAGTTCATCTGCCTCAGCCTCAGCCCAGTTTTGCCCCCTTGCTGGAGAGGTGTTGAGATTATTTAGAGAAGTGTCACTCTGAATTTTTGAGTTTGTAGTGTTTTTTTCATTGATTCTTTCTTATCTTCCTGAGTTTATATACCTTCAATCTTTGAGGCTGCTGTCCTTTAGATGGGTTTTTTATGTGAACCTTTTTTTTGATGCTGTTGTTGTTGCTTTCTGCTTGTTTCTCTTTTAACAGTCATGCCCCTTTTCCATAGGCCTGCTGCAGTGTGCTAAGGGTCCACTCCAGACCTTATTTACCTGGGTCCCTCCTGCCCCTGGAGGTGTCACCACTGAAGACTGCAGAATGGCAAAGATGGCTGCTTGTTTCTTCTTCTGTGAACTTTGTCCCAAAAAGGCACTGACCTGATGCCAGCAGGAACAGTCCTATATGATGTTTCTGGTGACCCCTGCTGGGGAGTCTCACCCAGCCAGGAGGCACAGGATCAGGGACCTGCTTAACAAAGCACTCTAGCTGCCTCTTTGTTGAAAGGATGTGCTATGCTGGGGGTAATCCCATTCATCTCGACTGCCCAGATTCCTCGGAGTCAGTAGGGAAAAAGACCAAGTTTGCTGATCCATGGAGACTGTGGCCACCCCTACCCCCAGGGGCTCCATCCCAGGGAGATCAGCATTCTCTTTGTAAACCCCTGGCTGGAGTTGCTGAAATTCCCATAGGGAGGCTCTACCTGGTGAGGAGGGTTGAGTATGGGTCTGGCTTAAAAAGATAATCTCTCTATGATCTGCCACGGCTGCTGTGCTACACTGTGGGGAATTCCTCTTTGGTCCAAACCACCCAGTCTCCCAAGTGCCAGCAGGGGAAAATAACAGACTGTGCTTCAGTGATGGTAGCCACCCTTCTGTGAGCTCAGTCATCTTAGGTAGCTGCAATGGTGGTGGCTGCCCTTCCCTCCAGGAACTTGGTAGTCTTAGGCAGTCTCCAGCTAAGCAGCCACTGAGAACCTGCACAGCTCTGTGGGCTTATGAGGGGGATCTCCTGATTCATGGGTTGCATGGATCCATGGAAAAAGCATGGTTTCCCAGGTGGGGTAACACAATCACTTACTACCTCCCTTGGCTGGGCAGTGGGCAGTGAGAGATCCCCTTGCCCTGTGCAGCTCCTGGGTGTGCTGTTGGTCCACCCTGCTTTTCCTCACTCTCCATGGGTCATGCCAACTGTGTAGTCAGTCCCAATGAGAGAACCTGGATATCTTAGTTGCTGCAGGATTCACTCACTATTTTCATTCTGCTTGATAGGAGCCTCTGACCGTAGCTGTTTCTAGTCAGCCATCTTGGCTCCTCCCTTTCCTGGATGGTCTTGAAGCTTGTAGATATTCATCAGTGTCTGGGTATCATTAAAGAGATAGGCATTTATTGTAGTTTTGCAGTTTGGGCTTGCATTTTTGGGAAAGCTTTCTAGGTATTTGAAGGAACTTAGGCCATTGAATAATGCTGTGGTTCTTATAGACTTGTAGAAATACTACCTTGGTAGTCTTGAATAAGATCTGGATGAGTTCTCTGGATTACCAGGTAGATTACTCTTGTTTGTTTCTTTTACTTTCTCCCCTGAAAACAGTCTCTCTCTCTCTCTCTCTCTCTCTCTCTCTCTCTGTTCTGAGCTGCCTGGAACTAGGGGTGGGTGGACTCAAGCATTCCTGTGGCCATAACCACCAGACTTAAAGCCAGTACAGCACTGGATGTCACCCATGGCTTGCTGTAACCACTACATGGCTACCACCTATGTTCACTCAAGGCCCTAGGGCTCTATGACCAGCATGTGGTGAAGTCAGTCAGATTTTTATCTTTTTCTTTAGGGTGGCAAGTTTCCCCATGGCTCCTGTGGGTCCAGAGATGCTGTCTGGAGCCAGGGATTGGAGTAAAAAATGTTAGCAATTTACCTGATGTTCTAGTCTACTGTGGCTAAGTTGGCATTCAAACTACAAAGCAAATTCCTTTTTGCTTTTCCCTCTACTCACTGGCAGAGAAACCTCTCTCTGCGTCCGCCATTACTACCAGCTCATAGAGGGCTTCTGCCTGGCTACCTCTGATGTTCACTTAAAGCCCAAGCCTCTTCCATCAGCTTGTGGTGAACACTGCAAGGCCAAGATCTCACTCTTTAGGGCAGCTGGCACCCCTCTTTGTTCCAGGGCAGGTCCAAAATTGATTTCCAAGTACCTAGGCTTGGAGTTGGGGACCCCAAGTATCTGCTTGTTGCTCTACCCCCGTGTAGCTGAGCTGGTACCTATGGTGCAAGACAAAGTCCTATTTGCTTCTCCCTCTGCTTTTCTCAAAAAGGGAAATTTCACCATAGCTACCATAGGTGGGAATATGCTGGGACACACCTGAAGCCAGCATGTCTCAGAGCCCAAGATTCATGATGTATTAACTGAGTATCATTGTTGGTTATCTGGGGCAAAGGATTCTTTAATTAACATGTGATGAATCCTGCCAGGACTGGGTCCTGTCCTTCCATTCAAGACAGTACATTGTCCTTTGGCCCAGGGTATGTCAAGAAATGAGGTAAGACATGGAATGGGGACCTTATGACTCTGTCCCATGTCCTAGCCTACTGTGGCTGCGCTGGTATCCAAGATGTCAGGCAAAGTCATTTATAGTCTTCACTCCTCTTCCCAAGCAGAAGGAAGGAGTCACTTTTGTTGTTGCCAGCTGCATGGCCTGAAGTCGGAGAAGGCATGGTGCAAGCACTCCCTTAACCGCCCGGCTGGTGTCTCCCTAGGTCACATGCCATCCTAATCCACTGTGTGTAAGTCCAGACCAGCCCTAGGAGTTGCCTAGAAATTGTAGTCCTTGTGTCCTAGACTGCCTTTTAAATTTACCTAGAACCCTAGAGCACTTAAACCAGTGGTGGAGAGACCTGCTAAGAAACTCAAGTTCTGACTGCTTGGACGGGCAATTTTTCCTCTAGCAAGGTCTCATCCAAATGCTCTCTTCATGCCTGGGTGTTGGCTGAGCCCATCACAGCTTTGCTCTCTGCTGTGACAGGGCAGCACTGAGTTCAATGTAAAGTCTCACAGTTGCTGCACTTTCCCTCTCCCAAGCGCATAGATTTCTCCATGCTGCATGGCTGCTGCTAGGGGATGGGGGAGGGGTGGTGCAAGCACTCCCTTAGTTGCACCAGCTGTTGTCTCAGTAGATCGTGTGTCCCTCCAGTCCACTGGCTCTGAACCCATCTCAGCATTAGGACTTGCCTAAGAATTGCAGTCCTTATGGCCTAGACTGCCCCTCAAGTTCACTTCGGGTTCCAGAGCACTTTAGCAGTGCAGGTGGTGAGGCTTGCTGGACTTCAGCCTCTGACCACTGGGATGGATGATTTCCGTCTGACGAGGAGTTGTCCAAATGCTCCCTTGGTGGGCAGGTGTCAGCTAGGTACAACCCAGTTCTGTTTTCTGCTGTGACAGGGCACACTGAGTTCAATGTAAAGTTCCCCAGTTGCTGTGTTCTCCCTCTCCCAAGTACACAGGTAATCTGTGCTGCATGGCCACTGTGGGGGAAGGATATGGATGAGAGAGAGGTAGCATCAGCTGTTAAAGACTGCCTCTTGGCTGGGCGTGGTGGCTTATGCCTGTAATCCCATCATTTTGGGAGGCCAAGCTGGGTGGATCATTTGAGGTCAGGAGTTCGAGACCAGTCTGACCAACATGGTGAAACCCTGTCTCTACTAAAAATGCAAAAAAGTTAGCTGAGTGTGGTGACGCATGCCTGTAATCCCAGCTACTCTAGAGACTGAGGCAGGAGAATAATTTGAGCTCAGGAGGCAGAGGTTGCAGTGAGCTGAGATTGTGCCATTGCACTCCAGTCTGGGCCATAAGAACGAATCTCTGTCTCAAAAAAAAAAAGAAAGACTGTCTCTCCTTCTCTACCTTTAAGTGCCTCTTTCATCTATATGAAGTTAAAACCAGGCACTATGAGTTCTTGTGAGGTGCTTTTTGTATGTAGTTAGTTTTTAGAATTGAGTGTTCTTGTGGAGGTTGGTGGGTGGGGGGAACAAATGGTGTAGGCTTCTATCCAGCCATCTTGCTCCACCTTGGTCTTGATCACATTTTAAGAGTTTCTGCTAAAATGTTAACTCCTCAGAGAAGGTTGCTCACTTCATTGATACATTCTAATAATTCATTATGATTCATTTTTCTTCATAAACATTTAAAAGAAACTGACCTGATATGAAAATTATAAATTTATTTGTTTGTTGTTCATAGTCTTTGAAATATCTAATGTCTAGAACAGTAGCTGGTGCATAGTAGATGCTCAATAAATTGTTAATAAATTAATATTATATAATTTAAAAAGTATTCCACAAAAATGCTAATTAGAATCAGCTTTAAAAATACCTTTTTGGTTTGGAGATCTGATCCAACATGCGTTTCTTATGGTAGAAATTAATTGAATAAAGTTTTTTTTGTTTGTTTTGTTTCTGAGACAGGGTCTTGCTCTGTCATCCAGGCAGGAGTACAGTGGCATGATTATAGCTCACTGTAGCCCTAAACTTCTGGGCTTAAGCAATCCTCCCACCTCAGCTTCTAAGTAGCTAGGACTACAGGTGTGTGCCACCACACCCAGCTATTTTTAATACTTTTTTTTTTTGGAGACAGAGTCTTGCTATGTTACCCACACTGATCTTGAACTCTTGGCTTTAAGTGATCCTCCTGCCTCAGCCTCCAAAAGTATTACTATTACACGCATGAACCACAGCAGCTGGCCAAGTAAAATTTTTAGGCACATTTCTAAAACTTTTGCTTTATGCATTTCAATTAGGATTGCATCTTGTTCTTTACACTGCTTGAACTCAAGAAGGTGCAAACATAACACATTGTAGTTTTTTTCCCCCCAATCTTTTTCTTTCATTATGATCTGTTGGGTTTCCTTTCTTCTCTTAGGCAGATCTCATAGTTTTCTTGTAATTTAATTTTCAATAATTAAGATATGCCAGTGTAGTCAGTTTCAACCTGAATTCCTCTCTTTTTCTCCCTACTTGAGCAAAACAGGACTGGCTTCCACAAACCAGCAGGAAATTTCAAGCTCTTCTTTCATTTCACACCTCAGAGTAGGGGCAAAGCCATTTTTTCAATTTCCCTTTTCCTCTCTTTTCTATTTGTACTTTTCTGACATTGGATTTAATAATAAAAATGGCAAAGTCAACTCCTGTACAAACAGACTCTCCTCCCTTGATTGTTGCCACCCCTCTGGATTGCACTCTTTAGTCACTGGAACCCTTGCGGAGCAGGCAGTACAATTGTTGGCTTTTTCTTGAAGCACAATTGTTAGTTCTTCAGGGAAGTCTGTGTTCTTGTTTTATTTTTTCCTGATATTTGCAGGAGAGTTATTTAAAAACTTTAGTCACAGTAAAAATGTTTACAACATACATGACCAGTGGTTATTGATATTCTTATATTCTGCTTGATGGGCAAAAGTGGTTTAACATTTCTTGTGGCATATGGACAATATGCTTCAAAAGATTCATGAATATGTAGAGTCTTTGAGAAGTTCTACTTCTGTAAATTTATTGGCAATCAGTTTTAAAAGACACATGAATGTGTACGGCATTTGACTGGGAAATTCTACCTTTGTAAATTTATTCTCCTCCAAAATAAGTCAGAAACAGATGAAAATATATATGTATCTAGATATTATTACTGTGTTTTTAATAGCAAACCTTTGTAAATGAGGTATAATGAGGTTTGAGGTTTGAGGTATGAGGTATTGTCATTATACCTCATTTACAAAGGTTTGCTATTAAAAACACAGTAATAATATCTATATGCATACAAAAATTGTAGAGAACTACACGATGAAATATTATAAAGCCTTCTAAATGGTAACTGACATTTACTGAACATTTACTATGTGCTAGGCATTCTTATAACTTCTTTACATATATTGACTCATTTAATCCTTGCCTCAACCCTGTAAGATAGATACTATAATAATAATCATTCTATATATGAGGAAATTGAGGGTCAAGGTGTTTAATGATCATGCACAAGATCGCAAAATTGGTCAATAAGACTGGGGTTCAAATTTAAGTAGTCTGATTCCAAATACTATGAAGTATAACCTCTCCAGTATAAGTAATAAGGTAATTGTGTATTTATTTCTTAACATACACATATTTCAGATATAAAGTTGAGTAATAAAAAGAAACAGTACAATATGCATTGAATGAAACAAGTTTTGAAAGAGAGATATATATATAAATAGATATATCTGTTATACATATTTACAAAAAATTCTTGAATATGTTGAGTTATATAGCTCAAAATATTAATCTATTGTTATTTTTTAGGTAATATGTAGCAGATTTGGGGTGATTATTTTTCTTTTTTTTCTTTTTAAAAAACAGCTTTAGTGAAATATAATCATATAACATAGAATTCACCCTTTTAAAGTATGCAATTCAGTGGTTTTTAGTATATTCACAGAAATATATGTACATTACCACAGTCAATTTTGGAACATTCTTATCATGATTATTTTCCTTTACACACATGCAATACTTGGGCTCATCTGTATAAACACGTAATACTTGAGAAACAAAACAACACGACGGGAACATTGAAATCCCTGCTTATCTCGATGTGAACTATGGAAAGTGTTTCCTATCTTTTGCTGGCCTAGTATGTTGCTGGTGGCCGTGTCCCTCCTAATGTGGCAGGCAGTGTGGCTCTATAGGAATTGAGCAGTGAGCTGGTGGAGGAGATTCAGGCTAATAGGGAGCCAAGAGTTGCTGTATGTGCACCTGGGAGCCTGCCATGAGATACATGACATTATGTTCCAAACTGAGTTGCCCCAAATACTTTTCATCTAACTTCTGTTTCTCAAAAAATAAACTTAAAATAAGCCATAGATTACCCATTTCCCCTCTTTATTTTTGCGGGCCATAAATTGGTTTAGTGTGCCTATTGGTAAGTTTTTTTAGGTTCAAAGTTAAAAAATAATAGTGTTACCCAGTACTCTGTAATAAAAAGAATTTAAAAACACACATTTCCCCAGTAATATATACAAACAAACTTGTTTAAACTAGGCATTCACATATTCTTGAATTTTTTTTTTTGGCAGGGGGGCGGGGGAGGGTGGAATAAAATATCAGGAAACCATAATTTTGTAACAGTATTTGAACAATTTGACAAATAGATTTTAACATGAAGATTCAAAGGTCCATGTTCAAGAGTTCTCTAGATTTCATACAATTTGAACAAATCTATTGTCCCAAGTCATCTTATAAGGGCAAATTTTCCATTAAGCATACTGAGACTCCTCTTCAAAATCACCACGGTGACTGCTTTGCTTCCAAAATAATGACTAATTTAAGACTAGATTGTAAAAAAACAGCACGGCTATTAGTAGAGAATTTTTCATTGGTTCATCGCTAATGACAGTCAGATTGGGCCATTACTGATTTTGGGGTTCTGACCTCCCTGCCGTTGTCTTTTCAATTGCCCACTTCTCACATAATCAAGAGGGATTACACAAATTTCTCCAACCACAGCTGTGCTTGAAAGAGTCAAGACTCTCTAATTTCAAAGTATGGAGGCTTTTTAGTTGAAGAAACTGCAATTGTAAAGTTATTTTGAATTTATTTGGCACCTTGGTAGGTCTTATGGCAGTTTACCCTTTTATTTTCCCATTTTAGAAATAATAGAAACACAGACCACACAATTTAAGGATAGTTAAAGCCACGGAAGTGAAAGGAAATATCTGCATTCAATTCTCCAGAGACCTCTTGTTCAGGAAAGTGGGAAATCTTTTAGCCTGGGGTGAGAATAATTGATGCCCACAGGGGGTTACAAAACAAGAGAAGGGAAAGTGTACTCAATAGAAACTGACTCAAGGATCTTTTTCATCCACCAGTGAGCAATCCACAGTTTTTGCTTCAGAGGCCCCTTTTGGCATGCTCCCAGAAAGTGCTTTGAGCCTTCTCTCAGGCAATCTAACATCTTGCCATTTCTGTGCCTGGTTTACAGCTTTTCCATACAGAAACCTGTACAGAACTGCCAATGAACAATTGCTCAGCTTTATCAACCTTGTGGGTCTCTCCAGGACATGAGCAAACAACACTGAGGAAAGACATTTCACACCTTTCAGTTCCTAAGCCGCTATCTTTATACAAAGCCAACATATTGTGTACTCCTCAAGCTTTTGCATGAACAGTGCAAGAACTCTGGCACCACCGTATCAGCATTTTCCCAAATCCTCGTCTAGGGAAACAGTTATCCATTATCATAGGAACAAGAGTAAATTTATTTTCGCTGCTGAAAAGGGGAAAAAAATCATTCAACTTAAAGGATTAATAGATATTAAAATAATATTTGTGTAAGGTTAAGCTCACAGACTGGCAAACAGTGAGGTCTCTTGTACATTAATAATCTGGATAGAATACCTGCTATATTTCAAAGACTTTAAAGGAAGCCTCTCAGTAGCATGTGAATTAATATGACTGATCAAGATTCAATTCAATTTTTTGCTGAATGATCAGAGGATAGTGTTCAATCATTGTACATTTTGTAGCAATTTGAAAATCTGTAATCCAAAAACATCTTTTAAAGGAAAACTTCTACTTCAGTTGCTCAGCTTGAACGAAGAACACTTTGTATTAAATTTAACAAAATTGGTCATCCCAAATGAAGAACTGTGTCACGTGTAATGAGTTACTGGAAAATATGAGAGTTAAGTTCATTGTGTAATCATTACAGATCATGCACTACATTAGGCTACATTTCAAAGTATTTGCCAAGCAATACTCTGGATAGTTATGCACAGAACTGGCAAAAATAATCTATAAGTAACAGGGTAGGAGAGGAATAAGAGGAAAGGTAGGATATCAGCTTAAGTCATTAGAAAGCAGAGCAGGAGACAGGTGCTTATATGAAGGAAGCTTACTTGGGGAGATGATCCAGGGAAGTAGGCATGTAGGACAGGGAATAATGAAACAGGGGAAAAAAGAAAGCCAATTCAAAATGATGTATTCATTAGTTTATCAATGCCGTGGTCAACTAGGCTTGATCGTCAAGGGATGCTTTGAGGATCTATGTGGACGATATCACAGGATTTTCTCCCTGTTCCTCTGCTTCTCCTTCTATCAGGGATAAGAAATGGAAGATATTATTGGCAAGCTCTCTTCCCTCTTGAAAAAAGATTGTCCTATGGGATGTTAATTTCCTCACATGCAGGTTGCACATGTATGATTGCTAGTGGTCCTATATTGTAGATCCAGAGAAGCCCTGGGGTGGCAAGCCAGAAATGTGTAGTACTGCTGAAGTGAGGTGCTTTCAGCCTACCTCTACACAGAGATTCTTCCTGCAGCAATGGCTGGCGTAAAAAGTGGCGAGAAAATGTGAGGTGGGTCAGAAGAGGTGTTTACCCCTTGGTCTGCTCATATTTGTTCATGTTCTTCATTACATGTAATCAATCACAGAATCTTCAGCATTATGGCTAGCCAAAATCTCTATAAAAGACTTATGACAGGAAAGTCTGTGGAAAATTTATGATCCCTGCTTTATGGTCTTGTGACTTTTGTTGCTATTTCTTTTTCTCCATGATTTACTCCAGGTTTCTGTCACTCACAACAAGCACTTTAATTAGCTTTCCCCATTAGGTTGCTCACTGCTGTGGTTTTAATGTTTTTTCGAAATTTCATGTGTTGGCAACTGAATCCCCAAATTTATAGGTCCGTAGTGTTGGAGGTGGGGCCTTTGGTAGGTTATTGGGATTAGATAAGGTCATCAGGGTGGGGTCCCAGTGATGGGACTGGAGGCTTTATAAGCAGAGAGAGAGCTGAGCTGGCATGCTCTTGCTCTCTCACCACATGATGCTTTCCACTGTGTTATGATGCAGCAAAAAGACCCACCCTTATGGTGCCATGTCCTTGGACTTCCCAGCTTCCACAATTGTAAGAAATAAATTTCATTTCTTTATAAACTACCCAGTCTCAGGTATTCTGTTGCAGCAACGGATAACAAAGACATCTGCCTACTAAAAAAATACAGAACTTCATCTGCAAGACATCTAGCCCTTATTTGTCTTCCCCTCATTAAGCCATAGTGTTGTAATTTCCAAGTTGTAATTATCACTGGGTACATAAGCATCAAACACCACCTCAGTGAATTCACAGGATTCCAGAAGTACTCTTGCCCACTCTCACTGTGTTGCAGGAATTCTAGCTCTTTATAGTAATTTAAATCTATCAATGCTGATAATATAAGAACTACATTCTTCTATTTTTCCACTCGCACAGTTAGCAACAAATAAACAGGTGGTAGTTGTGCCTTCAAGTTGATGGAACTCTTACAATGGAACTATTCTCAATGCAAAATTCTCTTTTTGGAAATCAGGACCCCTTATCTGGCAGAGCCTAAGGTTTCCAGGATGAGAGGCAAACCTTGTGCAATTGTTTCACTCTGAGTGATGGTATGAGGACCTACCACACTTCTACACCTTGGCTTCTGGATTTATGTATTCTAGCTGTTGAGGATGCACTAATATAAGCCAGTTGTTGATTCAATGTCTATATTATATCCTGAGGAATATTCCTCAGTTCTGAAGGGTGTTGTCCTCAAGCTTATACGTACCTGTGCTTATAGTAGACCATTACATTACTGTTTCAGAGTGGCATGATCAATGGTGGGGCAGGTGGATTCTGTAGTCATGTTCCCATTCTTGGACTCCCACCTCCCCTGCCATAAAATTTTACAACTTGGTCTGAGGCAATATTGTAGGAGATTCCACATAGATCAGCTGGGCATTCTGTAAGCCCTTGGATGGTGGTGCTGGTGGTGAGATTCTATACACAGGGAAGGAAAACCCATATGTGGAATAGGTATGATTTTAATATAGATAAGACTGTTTTCTCCAGTATGGAAAAGGACAAGCCAATCAACCTGGCAATCAATAGAGTCCACTGCAGTTTCTCTTTATCATGTTACCCTGTTTATTTCCTTCAAGATACTTTCCATATTCTGAAATTATTTTAATTGTCCATTAATCCTACCCAGAGTGCAAACTCCTTGAGGTTACAAGTGTTGTCTCTCTTATATGATATTATAGACTCAGGAGGCCTGGTATAGAGTATGAACTGGATAAATATTCTTCTTTGCCCTCTGAATTGGTACTTAGTGTTTGGTAGTTAATTCCTCAGGGCGCCACTGAGAAGAGAACTTGGATTTATTGAATTCTTTCCACATGCCAAACAATATACATTATCTATGGTGTAGGTTTTGTAATTCTCCCCATTTTATGTTTGAGAAACCAGTTGACAGTGAACTTGCTTAGAGTCACACAACTATACAGCAGGGCTTCTGGATCTAGATTCAGGTTTATCTGGCTCTGAAACTACTGCATCAGGATGCTTTACAGTTTACAGAGACTTCTTCACAAAATGGTAGACTGCAGCAGCCTCTTTCAGGGCAGTCCATATGAGAAGATGTTGACCACAGCAGACAAAGCCACAGGCCCAGGATGACCTTGCAAGTTAGTTCCCGTTCCTGCTTCCTTCAGGACCACCTTTAAAGTCACCCTTTTATTTGTCTTTTAGGTCAATTCATATTTCCTGGGATTCTGTGTTCTGGGGCTGTTTTGTCTACCTTATCTTTACTACTTACCCTCAGCCTGACTACCGTATTGTTTCAGAGGAAGAAAATGCCTTAGCAGTCATTATTCTGAACTTTCTTGTGGAATAGTCATTTCTTGTACTTTTCTTATGCTCATTATTCAAATATGAGTCATATGGGGACAGCGAGAATGCATATGGCCTTCAGATTTAAAGTGAAAACTCATTTGTTATAAGTCATTATAGATGTTATAGTATTAAAAGTGCCATTTTGGGAGGTGGGGTGATATAGCTGCATGTACATGTTTTTCAAAGAAGCATGTGCCTTCCAGGACTTCTTATCCCATTTCTAGCACATTGTCTCCTCCATACCCACCTGTCTAAATGCAGGGACATGGTCTTTAGCTCTCCTGAGTAGGAAGATTTCTATATCCAGACAGACCAGGTTGTCCCCAACATAAAGATCAGAGACAGAGAGCCCAGAATTTCAGTGTCCCTCAAGTTTTACTCTCCTTGGATTCCTGTCTTGTTTCTTAATTTTTGAGTAGTATTTATTTCTTAATTATAATGATAGTCTCCTTACGCAATCACAGCAAAATGATCAAAATCAAGAAATTATATTATTACCATGAAATCTATAGGCTCTTTTAAAATTTGTTTAGTTGCTCCAATAATGTTCTTTTTGGTCCCAGGATCCAATTCAAGATTATGCATTGTATTTAGTTGTCATGTCCTTGGCCTCCTTTGATAAGAAATAGTTTATTGGTCTTCTATTAACTTTTAAAATCTTCACATTTTTGAAGAGCATACATTAGTTACATTGTAGAATGTCTCTCAATTTAGATTTGTCTGATGGTTCCTCATGATTTATAAATTTTTGGCAGAAATGCCACAGAAGTGATGCCATGCTCTCCTCAGTGAATCACATTACATGTGTCAAGTATCTTATATTAATGGTGCTGTTAACTCTGATTAGCTTGGTGAAGATGAGGTTTACCAAGGCTATTCAATGAAAATGTAATTAATAAGTATGTTGTACTTATGAATTCATAAGAATATTGTGAAGAGATGCATTGAGACTATGTAATATCGTATTCCTTTTTACAATTTCACTGATCAGTTTTAGCACCAGGGATGATTCTTGTCTGAATCCATTATTACTATTGTGGTTCCCAAATTGTGGTTTTCTAATTCTATGATTCCTTCTAGTTATTAGTTGGAAATCTGCTGTAAGGTAGAGCTTCTCCTTCTTGCTGATTTACTTATTTTTATCTGTATGATTTATGGATTTTATGCAAAGGGCTATACTCCATTAATGTTATTTATTTTGGATATGCAAATTTTCCTATGATTTGCAAGTAGTCTAGTTGCTTGTTTTATTTGACACGTCCTGATGTTCTTTGAGCAATTCCTTACTTTGTAGTACAACAAAATGGCCCATGCCCATTTCATATTTTTCTGTTCTTAGTTCTAGTGGTCAGCTGTTTTTTCAGAGTCCCAGTTTCTTTTAATTAAGTATGATATTTAGAAACCCTCTTCTGAGTTCTAGGTGTGCTCATTGCAATCAGTTGCATTATTGGAGGCTTTCTCTATGGGAAGAGCTAAAAAATTCGTGTATATATTCGAATACACATGTCTATCATCTGTCTCTATCTATCTGTCTGTCTATCATCTATCTATTATCTATCTACCATCATTCTATCATGAGTTCACATTCCAGTTCACCACCTTAGGCCTCTTTCTTCTTTCCCCTCGTAACGCTATTCTTCAGTAATAAGAAACCTGATTATTTTTGTTCATAATATATTTACATATTTCTTTAATCCCTCTGTAGCTAACCAACATCTAGTTATACCTGCCTAAAACTGACCCACCATTCAAATGAAGGGGAAGAAAGAGGCAAGAAAAAGCAAAAGAGAATCATTAGAAAGCAGCAGGGTCCTGGATATGCCACATTCTCCCTCCCACCACCACTTTCCATAAAGAGAGTGGTAAAGGAGAAGGAGGAACGGTTTTGTTACGGCAGTTGGCATAGCGTGTTACATATAGCAGATACTCAATAAGTATTAATGGAATGAATAGATGATATTTCTGGGGCAAAAAATAAATTTTATCTGAGAATATGCCCTCCTTAAATACTTGAAATAAGAATTTATTTGAAATAAGGATTAACCCTCCAAACAAAATTGTTTGGCATCAACTTATTTAAATAATAGGATGAGTTGGATAATTTGCTGAAGGCCTAGCCTAAATCAGAGGTAGAGACAACATTAGAATGCTAAACTGTTACCAGTTTGGCTATTAAATTCTCTGCTTCCTTTCTCTTTTCTAAACTACTCTTTTAATTTTTGCATTTAAACTTTGGGAAATATAAAAAATTTTCAATTTCAAAAATCTTCAAACCTCCTTTTGAGAAAAGGTCTCCTATTTTCATCTAAGTTTTGAAGAACAGAGGGTCAAAGGTAGACAGAATCCTCAGAAAACAAATTCGGTGGGCTCTAACCATTGGTAGAGAGGGTCTAACTTCTGTAATGTTAAAACAGTGACATTTAGTATTTACATGGTACTTTCTACTAGCTAATTACTTTATTTTCAGTTTTCTTATAAATTTATTTCAAAATCTACGTAAAATATATAGGGTGCTTGGATCAGTTACTGAAGGATAATGATAACTTTTCTTCATAGAAAGTCTTTAGAAAAAGAAGAAGTATCTTTCTTTCATGTTGAGATGGACTTTCCTGTCTTGAATCCAAGGGACTATCTTTAGAAATAGTCTTATAGATAGAGAGATTTAAAAAATTAGTTGTTAAAATGCTTTATTAATCTACAAAATTTTCAGCAATCTTTTCTCACTTACTAGTGTCAGGCTTCAATTCCAGTGAGTATCAGAGGATTTGAGAAGTCTAGTGCAGTTGCCAGGGGCAATAGTTTTAATTTTCATGAAACAATTTATCTTTCCTGGACATGATTTATTTTAGCTACGGCCTAATTTCTTTCAAGCCTTAGTCCCAAGTGTCTGTGATAATTTGCAAAACTTGATGAGGTAACCTGGAGTTTTCCACATGTCAGTGTAGCATTACTGCTTCTGATTCTGCAGACAGAAAACTGAGAAACATAATAAAGTGAAAGATTGTACTACAAGTCAGCAGAATAGCTAAACTAGGTCTCAATCACTTAACTCAGTATCCGATTAGAAGATCTCTACCTTGTTAACTTCCTTTTTCAGTCTCATTTCCATTCCCAGGCATGGGTCTCTTCATCTATTCCATACATGAATCTTTATTTGCTTCGAAGGCACTCCTACACAGGGGAGAAGATACAGGCAGTTAGCCTGATTGGTATTCTGCCCTGGGATTTGTAAGGATGTTTGTTGAAGATTAATACTGTGAGCACGGTTAATGATGTAGAATCTAAGATGAAAACTCAATTCTTGGCCTATTGTTTAAAATTTTATAGCTACGTGATACAAATTTGATGGTTAAAACTATTAGTCATGAGCATTCATCTAATAGCTTTTAAAGCTAAATAATTTTGTGTGGTAATCTCTCCACTACTGACAAGAAACTCTTTTGCAGGGTCTTCTCCATCTGATTTTAATAACTTCTCTAGTACTCCCCTAAGCCACCAGACATGTTGATTGATTTGTGAGCAATCAGAGTCAAAACTGACTTTAATGTTGATTCTGGGAAAATATTATCCAAAAGTTAAAACCGACACTCCTCGCTTTCTTCTCAAACTATTTTAAATATTTTAAAGATAAATAAAAATGATATCTATTTCTATTTTTAGAACATTATTTCTATCCCTGCTGCCCTCCATCATTGCTGATCACCCCAAACTAAAGGTTAACTTTGGGTTCTCTTGAATTAATGTTGCCTTTCTCTCTTAGTGTGCTCAGAGTGAATTCTAACAACTCAATATGAACTTCCATCCTACCCCCCAATCAGTGATTCATTTAAGAAGCATGAACTGATAAAGGAATGGTCAGGTATAACATTTTACATAACTATTTATAAGGAAAAAGATTGGAGATGCTGATTTGGAAATAGATTAGGGGAAAAAATATCCCTTTTCTTTATGCCCAGGAGCTCACATTGACCACTCTCCTGAAGGGTAAGAGATAAGACAACCTGAATACCACTTAAGAAGTGTATCTCTTAAAGGTCAGACATAGTGGTTCATGCTTGTAATCCCAGTGCTTTTGGCAGCAAGAGGATCACTTAAGGCCAAGACTTTGAGACCATCCTTGACAACATAGTGAGGCTCCACCTCTAAAAAAAATTGCTTGCGTGTTTTGGTGCATACTTGTAGTTCCAGCTACGTGGAAGGATTGCTTGAGACTAGGAGTTTGAGGTTACAGTTAGCTATGGTCATGTCACTGCACTCTAACCTGGGCAACAGAGTGAGACCTGTCTTTTAAAAAAAAAGAGAAAGAAATATATCTATTAAGTAAGAGAACATTCTCACTGAAAAGAGATTTTCAACTTCTACAGAGTGCGGAAATGTCTATTTGTAATGACCTGCCTGTTATCCTCACTTATGGTCTCTCAGCATTCCAAATAAATGTGGTTGAACAATAATACTGTCATCCATGGGACTCACAAAAGCATTGACTGGGTTGGGGCTTGCCCAGTAAAATCCAATTTAGTGCTTGGTTGAATAGAGACTTGTAGCATAAAAAGCAACTTGCTAGTTTTAGGATCCATGGTAATTGTATCTGCTCTTCTCCTGATTTGACTGCTTCTGTCCTGCTGTGTTCTTGCTCCAGGCTGTGCAAAGAAACAGTTTTAGAGGAAGTCATAAACATTTGATTTAATTAAAACCATTATTAACACCACTTCTCATTTCTTCAAGTGCCAAGGTGTAGACTGCCTTTGAACAATGGTGATGTGATAAATACATAGGGAGAAAATACAATTCTTTCATGGTTTGTAAAAAATAGAACAACACAAAAATAAGATGCCCTGTAGTAATTAAACATTTCCTGGTCAGTGGTTTCCTTTAAAGTTGAGGTTTTCAGGGCGAGCAGCTACGGTGATACATTCAAGCCTTTGACTCCAGTCAAAAAAAAAAAGATGGGGAGAAAAAAAAGCAATTCTAGTTCAACCATCTGATTCTATGCTGAGATATCCAGTGCTGTTATTTAAAAGTCACCCAAGTCACAGGGACTGTGTTATTTTCTGTTCCAGCTGTATAACTTTGGCTTTCATGTAGATACCCACATTAATGCCAAGAAGAACCAAATTAATTCTCTTCGTCTCCTACTAACCCTTATACCTTTACATTTAATTTGAATAATTCATAATATTTAGCCATATGCTGTTAGTAAGATTGGTAATCATTGGATAAAGTGAATAAATTTTGTTTACTTGTGGGTGTTTCTTGTGGTTAAATATATTCCTTGTTTTTCATGGGTAACTTATTCTGGTTTGCTTTTTTTTTTTTTTTTTTTTTTAAGGTTTTAAAACTGAAATCTCCATATGCCAAGAATCCCTTTAGTTCATGGCAAACCAGGTTGGTTCATAACCCTAGTTATGAATGATTTTCAATTCTACTATTAGATTCTTTCATTTGGGAAATTTGAGAAGTAGCTCAAGTATAGTTAACATTTATTGAGTGTCTTAATATATGCCTAGTATTGTTCAGTCCTTTAAATTGATTCACTTTTTTAATCCCTTCAAATCCCAATGCAAAGGGTTGACTTACACAGTTGCACAGGTATGTGTTGTGCAACCTTAGGGAGCACCAATCACAGAGATGAGGTGGCCCTGATGAAAAAGGTAGGTAGAATTATTACCCCTATTTTATAGGTGACAAAAGGGAAGCATAGAAATATAAGATAACTTGCCTGTGATCAAACAGCTGTAAAGTAGTAAGTGGCATTTACCCTGGCAGTCTTGTTTGAAAGCCCCCAGTGGGGCTACATTTAATCACACTTGCAATAGTAATCTTTTTTCACATTTGAAAGCACATTTATGTATATGATGTCTTTCTGTCTTTACTTCCTCAAAGCTGTCCTGGAATTGTTGCATTTGTGGTGCCTAACCTGGTAAATTTTCTCCAACTAAATTGCTCAAATATATCTTTCATATTTTTTTTCTATTTTCCTATAATTACTGTTGGTGCCTAAAAATATGCATATCCTTCCTAGTTCAGTATGAAAATATGATTGTCTATAGACAGTGGTGTCCAAAAGAACTTCCTGAAGTGCTAGAAATGTCCCAGAGCTGCACTGTCCAGCTCAGTTGCCCCTAACCATGTATGGCTCTTGAGCATTTGTAAAGTATCTAGTATGATTGAAGAACTGAATTTTAAACTTTTAAAAAATGTTACCAACTTTAGATTAATTTTAAATAGCTGCATATGGCTAGCAGATACCATATTAGCAAAGTCTTTAACACATTGTTTAAGCATATCTTAAAATTAATTATGAAAATTATACTAATTCCTTCATAAGTTAGAAGTGCACCTGTCAAGTAGCTTCTATGTAATTAGACAAAAGGGAAAAAGAGATGGAGACGTTAATGAGAAAGAATCCATGATGAGTGAAAGGATGCTTTCACGCCTGTACTACTCTTACCTAATAACGTTTCTAGGAGTGCAAAGAGGATCACGAAGTAGATTACTTAGGGGTCATAAAATTCATATTTAGAAATTTTCATGGGCACGGGACATAGTAGGGCTTAGAGTTATCAAGTTGAAGATGAATGTGAAAATCCTGGCTTTTAGAAAAACATTGCAAAAATGATCTCTAAAATCTCAATTAGCCTTAGTTATTGTCTGTCTCCTTCTACCATCTATCTATGTTTATTCACAATTTTACATATAATGCATTGAATGTAAATGCAATTTGTTTTCTACTATTTTAATACATTTTTGATAAAAGATATAACTGAGGTTTATATTAAAAGATACTTGGCAAATTTCTGCAAAACCAAATCTATCCCAAGTAATAAATGTTTGTCCTTTGTCCTTTGACTCCTTTGAATGATTGAGTGGAACAGTCGGAGATACCTAAATAGGGGTGGTTATTGAAACAAGCTAGATAGCTAATTTCTCAATTTCAGGCCTTTTCCTAGCCTTGCCGGACTATTTTTGTTGCACATCATTAGTCTTGAAAAGCATACTCACAGGGAAGCCACCTTATGGCAGCGGCCCATCAGGAGCAGGTGTGTCCATTATCAAGCAGCCCATGAGCACTGCTGAAGCCTTGCTCTTGGCCACTGCTTTTCTCAGGGCTGGGCCTCTCACCAGAGCCCCGTTGCATTTTCCTTGCCGGTCAAAGCTTCCCTTTGCCTCCAGGAATAAAGCATTTCTAAAGGCCCCTGTGCTGGCTACTTCCTGAATCTGTTTGTAGTTGAGCCACCTGCAGTCATGGATGCCTTCTCTCGTTTCCCTTGTCCACTTAATAATGATGCCATCAGGTAGGGTTGCCAGATAAAATACGGGATGCCCAGTTAAACTTGAATTTCAGATAAACAACAAATAATTTTTAAAGTTAAGTATATCCTGCATAAAATTTGAGACACGCTTTTACTAAGAGTTATTTGTTGTTTATCTTAAATTCAAATTTAACTGGGCATCCTGTGTTTTGATTTGCTAAATCTAGCGACCCTGCATCAGGGCCACTCTTTCCAAATCTTAACAGTGAGGAAAGAGGTCATACAGCTCAAACTTTGTAGGAAGATGTCACAAAAGAGTGTGGCTTATCTTTCAGGAATAGCAAGTATGATTTTCTTGGAGTGACTGAGACTTTGGTAACGGGAATAATCTCTGAATTTGGGTCTTAGCTATGACAAAACAGTGTTGATGGGACTAATGACTTATTGACTGGCTCTGGCTGAACGCCCCATGGAGCTTCATTTAATCACCACAGAACAGCAATTTAAACTGCAGAAGAAGGTCAGTGACTAATTCAGCCTCTAGAATTCTTTTGTCTTTTTTTTTCTCCTATGGAGTTGTGAAGAGCAGAACTAAATGAAATAGCTTCAGTTCAGAAAGTTGCTTGTGTCCAAGAATAAGACATGATATTGTTAATAATTTGCAAAAGATGTGTTGTTATAGCTAGCTGAAGCTGCAAAAATTGGGGCAATATACTTAAAGGTATCAATAGAAAAGACATTCTGATAATGATTTACAATGCACAGTGTAGAACTGAACAAAAAGAAGAGAATGCATACATTGTCATAATACAATTCTTATTAAATGGAGTCGATAATATAGGCACCAATGCTGTTGTTCATCAAACTTCTAATGGCAAGGGGACAGAATCAGGAAAGCAACATGACTTTGCAGTCCACCTACCAACTTCTATCTCTAACAGAGGTAATTCTAAACTTCAGGCAAAGCCACAACACTCAGTTCCAAACATAGTGCTTTTATAGCTGTCTGAATTTGTTTCATCTCCTCTTTATTCTTGGATTAGTGGCTTTAAAATGGAAATGTTGGATTCATTTCAGTTATTAGGCTATGCAAGCATCGTAATTCTCTTCCTTGAATTCTTAAATGGGTTGATTGTACTCTGGGAATTTTATGGTTCTTTGAAAAATACTGAAAGTGTTTGCTCCATTTTTCTGATGTAATTGCTTGTACTATTAATTCCCAACTCGATTATATTTAAACTTTTGTAAAGGAATCAAAGAGACACAAAAGGCATTCCAAATGATAAACTTCCATTTCTTCTTTGAAAATGCAAATAAAACTAGTTTGGAAGAAAAGAACATTAACGTGAAACTTATGTTGAGTCTGGAAGTCTTGGTTTTTTAAAAGAAATACTCTGGTGACCAAAACAAATGGTGGTGAGTCGGTGACACAATAATTGGCAGCCTCTGGTGTCTAAGGCCATTTGTTTGAATTATTTATGTCTCAAAACTGACAGGAATTTCATAAGAGCAAATAAGGCAAGTCCAGTGGGTGTCATTTATCTGCTGCAATCACACATCTGATTGGCGGCAGGTCTCATCTGCCAGAGCTGATGCCTTAAAAACCCAGGGGAAGAGTTTATTTCAAGACAGTCCCACACCCATTATGGTTTGATTAGTCTTTCACCAGCTTGATTCCATTCATTGCCAAAAGCAGGTTGACATAAAGAGGAAAATTCTTCTCATGTTGTCTGGTATTGTTACTGAGTTATCTCCTTAGACTTTGAAATGATCTTTTAACCTCCTTTGCTTAAAAAATACGTTAAAAAATTCCTTGAAACTAACTGAATTATGATTTTTTATCTTACAGTGTGTTATATATGGCTATTATAGTCTGGCAGTCTCCTAGGATGGATCTACAGTTATGTCTCTGGGACTCAGATGGCCCTTGATGTCTTCTCCCATCCCTCATTAACTTGATTTTTCTCCCTCTGTGGTGCCTTCTGGCAAGGCTGGTGAGATGGGATGTTGTTCCATTGTGCTTGCCTTTGGAGCTGGAATAGCGAATGAGCAAAATTAAATTGCCTCAAGACAATTTATATAGTCTTCATTATGTACAGATGACTGGCTCTTTTTACTCATTTTCTTGTGAAATTTGGAAAAATGTTCATGGAATCTACAATCCTTAAAATTTATCTTCTAAATTTTAAGAAAAAGGTTTTTAATGCTTGAAGATAGCAACACTTATAAAATATTCATTGGAATTTGTATGTATTTATTTTTGCCTTGGGCATTACAATAAACTTTGGAAATTAAATGAATCACATAATACTCTTCAGATTTAAAAATATTTTATATTCCATATTTTTACATATTTTATTCATCAAAACTCTATGATACTCAAAACTCAGAGTATCATGGTCATTTTTCACAATTAAATTTTTAAAGTTACAATCAATTTATGCCAATCAAAAGTTTTTTTCTTTGGATATCCAGGTAAAATGAATAGTGGTTGTCAGTGTCATTTATAGTAAAAAGAGAACTTTCCCCAAATAGTTTTAAAAAATAGATACTGTCCCATTCACAAGTAACAGTTATGAGGAACACATTCAACTTTTATGTAATCGGCAGGAGTTTGGGAGACTAGAGAACTTAACTCTGTAGTTAAAGGGAGTGTCAGCTCATCCAAGGGCCAATCTTAAGAAGAAAGAATAGTCAAATGGTCCCTAGAAGATAAATATTTAGTTTCAAAAATATTCTACTAGGGGCAAATAAAATAAAATAAAATAAGTAAATAAATAAATAAATAAATACGTTTAAGGCCTGTTTCTCATTGTAACTCATTTTTCTGTTTCTTTGAATTACCCTTTCCTAAATCTGTGGTATGTAGTTTCTTCTCATGTTGAACGCAAATATAAAACTTGTTATTGTTATAGACCCAGACACTAAAGGCAATTGCACTAGCAGGGGGAGCACAAAAAAGATTTATTTTCCTTAAAGGGGGTTTTTAGCCTTTATTAAGTGGGTTATCTTTTCAGTGGTACCAGGCTTCCCTCGATTTTAGATTGTGTGGCACTCATTTCTCCAGGTTGGCTGAGGAAATTGCTGCTTCTGCCACCTTGGACTACATCCACTTAAATGTTTGTGGATTTAGTGTGAGAGCAGAAGCCTCTTCATAAATCATTTTGAGATTTGTTCAGACTTTAAGAGTGCCTCTGGTCCAGGCACATGTGAAAAGGTTTAAGTCATGCAAATATCATGAATAAATGAGTTGTATTCATCTCTAACTCCTGTGTTTACAAAGATGGCCTGGGCAGCTGGAAAAGCAGTCAAACCTCACTCAACACTTGACATTAAGTTTAACCTCTGCAGAAGGAAATAAGCACTTAAAATCTGCTGAATCACTCGATTCTCACATGTCTTTCCATGGGAACCTTAGACTATGGGTTTTCAGATATACCCTTTGATCGGGTGTGCTTGCAGTGAGAAAAACTCTATTATTCTTCCACTGTTCAGCCTGAGCTTTTGGAATATAGCTCCTCTTTTTAAACATACTAAGATACTTGAAGTTTTAAAGACTTCTTTTCTTAACCATTATCCCCTTCTAAGTCATCTCCCAAAGTCCTGTGAACAGCTCATTTCTCTGTTTGGTTCAGAGAACAGCAAGAGATGACACTGTCACATCCAGATTAGAAAAGGCAGGCAGGTGAAATGCCTGCGACCACTTCTAACCAGCTGATGCCTATTCTAAAAACATCAGGCTTCTTAAAACTGCAGAAAATGTTTCCTCGTTAAAATATTTTTAAAGGAATATCTTTAATTGCATGTATCTGGTCAGTCAATCAATGAGCTTTGTCTCAGTACCTATAGATAATGTATTAGTGAATGAGGACCTGGGAGATTGGTTATGGTCTCTGCCATCAACAAACGTGCAATACCATAATAATAAACATCCAGTGAAAATAGGTGCATGGAAAAAATGTAACTACTAAGCAGGCAGAATGTTTCTTACTACAAAGAGAGAGTTGATATTAGTAGGGAAAAGCTTCCAAGGACAGCTTTAATGCTAAGAGTGAATATTAATTAGTTTAAATATGACAGAAAAGGGTTATGCATATTCAGAATTCATCCCTCCCTGAACTACAAACAGCACAAAACTGACAGTTGCATAACTACATTACATTTTACATGTGTGAGATACGCTGAAGAAATTAATAGCTTTTGTTACAGTGAAAATACACATCTTCTCCCAAGGGGTTGTGTTATAGCCTTCCCCAGTGTGTCCTATTTGCTCTGGCAGGCTCAACAGTGTCTTTGCAGCATTGTTTTTTTTTTTTTTTTTTGGAGTGGGGAAGAGCAATACTCCCTCTCTTTTCCTCTTATTAGATTGTAGCTCATTCATGAAGTGTAAAGTCATAGTATAGCTGAATTGTGGACAGAGGTGCTACTACACAGATATCAGCATTCATGTCTGTTATCAGCATAGAGTGAAAGAAGTTGGTTGAGAAAGAGTTTTCTTATTACGTTGGTGTGGAGGTGTTATGTGTATTCTGTTAACTAAAGATAATATTAAACTTGTTATCTTTTTTGTTTCTGTGGGGGATAAAGCATAGTTAAATGACTGTTACAAGCACATAATTGAAGATTATAAGGAAGAAAAAAAATTCAGATATTCTGAAGGGGTGACATGTTTCTTTTTTAAAATGTTTTTATTTTTATTTTTTTTCCTAATTTTTTCATTGGCATGTCTTTGTTTTCAACATTTCTTTACTGTGAATTTTATGGACTTGTAGAGTCAAATCTTTGTACTACATTGTGTTGTGAAAGCTTACAGAGGATAAAACTAATTTAAATGTTAATTGTATATCATTTCAAGATATTAAATTAAGCTATAAATGACAACTAAGAACAACAAAAATAATAAGCTTTTATTGAGCCCTGTGCTAAATTCCTTAGATTCATTTTGGATAAAAAATAATTTTTTATGGCCATATTTTATGAACAACCTATGAATAATACTAAAAGAGAGTGGCGAATTAAGAGTTATTTCTTCAGTTGCTTAGTAAGATGGCACATGCAATCTTCAACCCTCAATGTAGTCCTAAATTGGAGTCTCGTTTTCTAGTTGGATTTTACATGTAAGACAAGTTGATAAAAATGCTTTTGAAACTTTCAGATATGGAGTCTGAGGCTGAGAAAAGCAAAAATTTTTTTTTGAGTAGCACATAGCCAATTCAGGTAAAATCAGTTTTGTTTATACCAGCACATAAATAAAAATAGATAATAACATTTTCTTTCTTTCTTTTTTTTTTTGAGACAGTCTCGCTCTGTCTCCAGGTGCCAGGCTGGAGTGCAGTGGTGCGATCTTGGCTCACTGCATCCTCCGCCTCCCTGGTTGAAGCAATTCTCCTTCCTCAGCCTCCCGAGTAGCTGGGACTACAGGCGCACACCACCACGCCCAGCATGTTGGCCAGGATGGTCTCGATCTCTTGACTTCGTGATCTGCCCGCCTCAGCCTCCCAAAGTGCTGGGATTACAGGCGTGAGCCACAGCGCCCGGCTGACAATAACATTTTCTTAGGAACATATAGAAACTTTCAAAGCACTCTGCACCCAATTTCACACATTTTCCACATACAATTTTTTTAGAAGTAAAGAAATATTGTAACTATTTACTAAATAGGAAAAGTTATGGGCTCTAAAGCAATTTTCCTAAAACCAATTTACTGAAAGCTAGTTTTCTACAAGGCAATTCACTAAATTACCAATTCAATAACAAGTAATTTAAATGTAATACTAAGAATAATTGCTCATAGCCATTGAACACCTATTTAAAATGTTTCTTAAAATATATTTGAAAAATTAGTACACTTGATGAATCTGTCATTCTGCAAACTGATTTTTTTAGTGAATTGGCCTGCTTTCAAAGTAACGGATTCATTTCATTCTATGCTAAAACAACACATTTAATGAACACATATGATGTGCCGGAGATTGGTTGCTTAATACTGAATAAGGTAGTTCTTGCCTTAGAAAATTACAGTTTGGTAGAAGAGGTAGTCAAGAACACCATCACAGAACAGGTAGTATCATGGTAGGAGAGTTACAGGAACACAATGAGACACCATACAGGAGAAGCAGCTTATTTCATCTGGTTATTGGCCACAGGAGGCTTCTAAGAGAAGACCATGTTCTAGCTAAGATTTAGAGGCTGAAAGTGATTTATCCAGGGAGTAAGCAAGTGATCAGAATATAGGTCAAAAAATGAGAATGTGCTAAGGCAGTCTTTTTCAGACTGCTACCTGTTCTGCCTATCTTTCAGGGATCTTCTGAAGCACTGCACAAAGTTATGGTATAATTATTATTGTCATCCAGACTATTCAGTTTGTATGTACATGCATAATTATCATAGCTAATACTTACATAGTACTTACAATACAATGTGCCAAGTACAAATTAAGTCATATGTGAATTCATAGTTATAGTGTCATATAACTGTCACAGTAATTTTATGAGGTAGATAATAGTATTATCCCCTTTTTATAGTTGAGAAACTGAGAACTGAAACCAGGTGGCAGTAAACAGGATTCAAGTTCAGGTGATGTGTCTCAGAGTTTGTGCACTTAATCTCAACACCGTACTGTATTCCAGGAGGCTCTTTGGGATTCTTGGGTCATGTAGATTTCTTTGCCCCTACCTATTTTAGACATCTTTTAAATACAATAAAGTGATCCCAAACTATTGGGTTTTTTGATGTTTTTAATATCTATCCCATACCAATCTGTGATGGGTCACTTCTCTCTGATGTATGTGCGCCTGCCTCTAAGAATCGGTCTTCTTATCCATATTTTTGTTTCTTCTAATTACTGAGGGCCCGAGATTAATTAATTAGGGTATTAGAATTCCGTCTAAAATAATAGAAATTTTCATGGAAAAAGCCTAAGGTGTATCCTATGAGTAAAGTACTGGAGTATTTGTACATGGACTTGACATTCATATTGATTTTGCTGTTTTCCTTTGATGTTCTGGATTGCCAGATTTAGCAGCTTGACCACAAAGCCTAGATTTCAAGTAGTTGGTGTCATATTTAGAAATAATTTCAGTCCATATGTTCCATTTTTGATCACAAGCTTTTGTTCCTATACATATAAAGAACTTCCAGAGAAGCATTATTGAATTACCTGATATCCATAAGAAAGTCAGGCCCCTGGGTTGTAAATCATATAGGTTTTTCTGAAATTACTTGTACTCTTGAGTTTATTAATGTGAAGAACAAATTTCCAAAAGGAATGTAGGAATTGAAGAAGAAAAGACCCATTTGGTTGGGATTGTCCAGCCTTTCTTCCGACTGTGCCACGTGTAAGTTCTGGTCTGGTTTTGAATAACTCAATCAGCAAAGTTTCCTGGGTCTCCCTTTCAGGAGAGTCATGGCTTAATGACTGTCACATTCAGGAATGCCTTCCTGACTTTCAGCACAGCCACTCATGGCTCTGATAATGCTAACCAAGGACTGCAATGTATCTTTGCTTTTATGGGTCCTCATACATCAGATGAAGTACCCGATAATTATGTAAAATACCTTGGATGGATCCCAGACCAAAAGTTTTCAAATGGCAAACAGATTAATCATACACTAAAGAAAGGCATAGTACCTACTTGTATGTGGATTAGATAAAATAGACATCCCTCAGCAATATCTTACTCTGAAAAAAATGCCTCAAGCAAGAGAAAAATCATCAAAAACTGGAGTGGTCCAAAAGTTTCTCTTTTTTCTCCAAATCCAAGATGTTCTTCCTTTCCCCTCTCTAATCTTCCTTCCCCAACCTGCATCAGTCAGGCACAGGTGTCTTTGTAATAAATGTTTGCCTGCATACAAATATACTTTAAGCACATGCTTACTCATGCACATTGCACTTTTGCCCTCAGCACTTTAATGTTCTTCCCAAAGTCATGTGTTCAAGGCTTTTTTTCCCTGTCCAAAGAGTCTCTGATCCTTTATTTTTGATGCTTTACAAACGGGGCTAGGAAAACTGTTGAGAAGCTGTCTTGAGTATTCTAGTGGCTTTCTAGATCTGTCTAAAGCAGACAGACATTGGGTATTGTTCCTTTTGGGTCTTTATGTAAGATCATTCTTTTTTTCCAGGAACACTCAAGGAGCTATAACTCCTAAAGCCTGTACAGCTTGAATTAATTCAAGGATATAAGCAGGTAAACAGAGTTAAAACCTGATAACAATTAAAATAAAGAAAAAAATAGCCCTATCTTGAACAAACATCTATGAAATGTATTGTTCTTAATGAAGTTGATTAACCACTTCCTAATTTTTAAAATCTTCAATATTTGGGTCCTGACTATAACATTCAAATTTTGTAATCCAGAGCCAGATATGCTTCTGGTAGCCCCTCTATCATATCTACTTACTACTTATGCTTTAGAGTTTAAAAAGTATATATTGAAGCCACTTTGACATGGAGTCTCTGTGTTCTTGGTCTATCAGCTGACTGTAAGAAGACTTAGAGATGTCATATTGTAAAAGATGGAGCACTTTTTACTTTTGTTCTTGATTAACATCTGGCAGGGGGAAATCCTTTGTCCTATTTTGCCTTCTTTATCTTTTGTTCTTGACTAACATCTGGCAGGGGGAAATCCTCGGCACTATTTGCCTTCTTTGTCTAAAACACCAGAAAAGGTCTGCATGCATTTTCTTTGAAGGCAAAGGGGTTAGCATCTATAAGTGACTTCTTTGTGTAATTTTTTTTTTAAAGAAGGAAGTGAGGGAAAGAAGCTTTTGTTCTTTAGATTTTCTGCAATTGACTCAGGCCACCATGTTCACCAGGATATGGGTTCTGTGAATGCAGCCTTAAGCCAAAGAACCAACTATCTGAAGTCATTTTAACTCAAGAATTCATTTTTGAAACTAAGTAGACTATTGTTTGGAGGCTCAATTAATATACAAATCATCATCAAGGAAAGATGAAACCTAATCAACTTTTCATCACATACAAATAATGACTTATTAATAATCTTAGTCATATCAATAATGATAAAAATAGCAAACATTAAATATTTATAATGTACAATTCACTATAATTGCATTAGATGTGTAATCTCATATATTACTCAAATAACTCCATGAAGTAGATACTGTTCGGTTTTATCCTGGCTTGTTGATTTATTTTTAAAAATAAATTTTAATGGGTATAGTTTAAGTGCAATAAATTACCCACATTGAATGAGTTGTTAGAGGGATATATTTTTGTGAAGCCACACCATACCAACACAGAAAACAATTCCATCACTTGTAAAAGTATCCCATGTCCCTCTGTAGTTCCTCTTTCTTCTGTCCCTGGCCCAAGACAATCACTGATCTGTTGTCTGTCACTATAGATTGGTTTACATTTTCTATAATGTCATATGAATTTTTATAAATATAAATAAAATAATACTTTATGCCTCTAGCTTCTTTCATTCAACATAATGATTTTGAGATTTATCCATACCGTTATGTGCATCAGCAATTAATTATTGATGAGTATGGGTATGCTATATTTTATTTATCCATTCTTCTGTGGATGATCATTTGGGATTTTTGCAGTATTTGGCTTTTGCCTAAATTTTTTTCTTTTATTTTTAGTTGACATGTAATAATTATACATATTTATGGGATACAAACTAATATTTTGATACATGTATACAATATGTAATAAGTAAATTAGGGTAATTAGCATATCTATCATCTCAAACATTTATCACTGCTTTGTGTTGTGAATGTTCAAATCCTCTCTTCTAGCTTCTTGAAAATATACACTAAAGTATTGTTAGCTATATTCACTTTACAGTGCAACACAACACTGGAAGCTATTCCTCCCAAAGTTGTAACTTTATATCCATTAGCATGTTTCTATCTCTCTTCTTCCTCCCAGTTCCCTTCAGTTTCCACCTATTAGTGAGTTCATATGGTATTTGTCTTTTTGTGCCTAGCTTATTTCACTTATCATAATGTCCTCCAGGCTCGCTGTTGCCACGACTGACAGAATTTCATTTGTATGGCTAAATAATGTTCCACTGTGTATAGATAGCACATTTTCTTTATCCCTTCATCTATTTATGAACACTTAGGTTGATTTCATATCTTGATTAATGTGAATTGCACATGGAAGTGTGGATATCTCTTTGATATACTTCTTTTCTTTTGTATATATATGAAGAAGTGGGATTGCTGGATCATATGGTAGTTTTATTTTGAGGAACCTCCTAAAATATATTTGAGGAACCTCTGTATTCTTCTGCATAGAGGCTATAGTTTTAAGGAACCTCCTAAAATACATTTGAGGAACCTCCGTATTCTTCTGTATAGTGGCTAGAGTCATTTACATTCCTACCAACAGTTCATGAGTGTTCTCCTTTCTCTGAATCCTCATCAGCATCTGTTATTTTCTTTTTGATAATAGCCATTTTAACTAGGGTAAGATGATATCTCATTGTAATTTTTGTTTTCAATTCCCTGAAGATTAATGATGTTGAGTATTTTTTCATATATCTCTTGGCCATTTGCATGTCTTCTTTTGAGAAATGTCCAGATCTTTTGCCCATTTTAAAATTGGATTATTATTATTACTTTCGCTATTGAGTTGTATGAGTTCCTGATATATTCTGGTTGTTAACTGCTTTTCAGATGGATAGTTTGTAAATATTTTCTCCTATTCTGTGGGTTGTCTCTTCACTTTGTTAATTTTTGTTGTTGTTGTTATGCAGAAGCTTTTTAGCTTGATATATTCCTATCTGTCTCTTTTCGTTTTTGTTGCCTGGGTTTTGAGGTTTTACTCAAAAATGTCTTTGCTTAGTCCAATGTCCTGTAGCATTTCCCTAGTGTTTTATTCTAGTAGTTTCATAGTTTCAGGTCTTACCTGTAAGTCTTTAATATGTTTTGATTTGATTCTTGTGTATGGTGAGAGGTAGGGGTCTAGTTTCATTCTTCTGCCTTTGGATATCTAGTTTTTTCAGCACCATTTATTGAAGAGACTGTCCTTTCCCCAGTGTATGTTCTTGGTGCCTTTGTTAAAAATGAGTTGATTGTAAATATGTAGATTTACTTCTGGATTTTCTATTCTGTTCCATTGGTCTGTCTGTCTGTGTTTATACCAATACCATGCTGTTTTAGTTACTATAGCTTTGTAGTAGGTCTTGAAGTCAGGCAATGTAATGCCCTAAGCTTTGTTCTTTTTGCTCAAGATTGCATTGGCTATTCGGGATCTTTTGTGGTTTCATATGAATTTTAAGATTGTTTTTCTCTATTTCTATTAAGAATGTCATTGGTATTTTTATAGGAATTGCATTGAATCTGTAGATTGCTTTAGGTGCTACAGTCATTTTAACAATATTAATTCTTCTAATCAATGAGTATGGGATTTCTTTTTTCTTTTTTCTTTTTTTTTTGAGACAGAGTTTCACTCTGTCACCCAGGCTGGAGTGCAGGTGGCACAATCTCAGGTCACTCTAACCTCCACCTCCCAGGTTCAATGAATTCTCCTGCCTCAGCCTCCTGAGTAGCTGGGACTACAGGCGTGCACCACCACACCCAGTTAATTTTTTGTATTTTTAGTAAATATGGGGTTTCACCGTGTCGGGCCAGCTAGTCTTGAACTCTTACTGTGCCCAGCCTGAGCATGGGATTTCTTTCCATTTTTTTGCATCCTCTACAATTTTTCATCAGTACTTTGTCTTTTTTTGTTGTTTTTTTTTGTAAATATCTTTCACCTCCTTGGTTAAATTTATTCCTAGGTATTTTTTTTTTGTAGATACTATAAATGGCATTGCTTTCTTGATTTCTTTTTCAGCTAGTTCACTATTGGCGTATAGAAATGACACTGATTTTTGTATGCTGATTTTGTATCCTGAAACTTCACTAAAATTATTTTTCAGTTCTAAAAGTTTTTGGTGGATTCTTTAGAGTTTCAGTATATAAGATTATATCATCTGCAAAGAGAAACAGTTTGACTTTCTCTTTTTCAATTTCTTTTATTTCTTTCTCTTTTGTAATTGCTCTGGCTATGATTTTCAGTGCCACGATGAATAAGAGTTGTGAAAGTGGCCATCTTTGTTCCACTTCTTAGAGGAAATGCTTTCTGTTTTTCCCGTTCAGTACGTTAGCTATAGGTTCATCATGTATGCCCTTTATTATATTTAGGTATATTCCTAAATATAATATTATATACCTAATTTGTTGAGAGTTTTTATCATGGAGGGACATTGAATTTTATCAATTGCTTTTTTCTGTAGTTATTGAGATTATCCTATGGCTTTTGCCCATTCTGTTGACATGACGTATCGCATTTACTTATTTGTGTATGTTAAGTGATCCTTGTATTTCTGTGATAAATCCCACTTGATCATGGTACATTATTTTGTTTTATTTATTCATTTATTGAGACAGGTTCTCACTCTGTTGCCCAGGCTGGAGTGTGGTGACATGATCATGGCTCACTGCAACCTCAACCTCCCAGCCTCAAGTGATCCTCTCACCTTAGCTTCCTGATATGTTTTGGCTGTGCCCCCACCCAAATCTCATCTTGAATTCTCATGTGTTGTGGGAGGGACCTGGTGGGAGGTAATTGAATCATGGGAGCAGGTCTTTCAGATGCTGTTTTTGTGATAGTGAATGTATCTCATGAGATTTAATGGTGATTATAAGAGAAGTTTCCCTGTACAAGTGCCCCTCTCTCTTTGCCTGCTACCATCACAATCATCCACCAAGATTTTGAGGTTCCCCCAGACGCATGGAACTGTAAGTCCAATTAAACCTCTTTCATTTGTAAATTGCCTTATCAGCAGTGTGAAAACAGACTAATACACAATGTCTACTTATGTTGCCCAGGCAAGTCTTCGACTCCTAGGCTCAAGAGATCTTCCTGCCTCTGCCTCCCAAAGTGCTGGAATTACATGAGTGAGCAAGTGTGTCCAGCCTTCTGTTTTCTCTTGTATTCACTTATAATTTAGTCTTATTAATCATTTTTTAAACAATTTTTATTTTGCTTTCCTTGTGTTTATTTCAGTGCTTCTCTTGTAGCTTTTTGAATTCAAAGCTTAGTCATTTATTTTTATTCTCTCTTGTTATCTGACACATGCACTTAAAGTTATTTATTTTCTTCTGAGTTGTTCTTTGGCCATCCCACCACTTTTAATATACAGCATTCTTATTTGCAGTCTTTTTTTTTGTAATTATTTTCTCCCGGTTCAGTTTATCTTTTTGTCTTCTCCATAAGGTTTTTGCAGAGGAAAATTTTTTAATTTTGATAAAGTTTAATTTATCAATTATTACATTTGTAAATGCACTTATATTCTTTTTATTTTATTTTATTGCACTTTAGGTTCTGGGGTACATGTGCAGAACATGCAGGATTGTTGCATAGGTACATACATGGCAATGTGGTTTGCTGCCTCCATCCCCATCACCTATATCTGGCATTTCTCCCCATGTTATCCCTCCCCAA
>CAUYLG010059320.1:0-28762 GCA_963573385.1 Cacajao melanocephalus | reverse complement strand
AATATTGGTTGGCTGCTTGTTTGTTATTTTCATCTCTCATTTCTTCCTGTCTCCATTGTTAAGCACAATTATTGGCATAAAAGAGGTTTTTAATAACCATTTTTAGACTGCATTCTAGCCTGGGCAATAGAACAAGAATCCTGTTCTCTCTCCTTCTTTCTCTTCCTCTTTCTTTCTTTCATTCTTTTTCTTTTTTTCACTCTTTCTTTCTTCTTTTCTCTTTTTCTTTTCTTTTTCTTTCAAAAAAAAATATTCAAGAAATATGTGAGAGCAAGTAGGAGAATAATACATTTACTTTCATATGAACTGTGTATGTGTTGCTTTTAGAGATACACATGCACATATTCATAGTTGGCTGTGTAGAAATATATAAATGTTGAAACAATTTAAAAGGAACTTTACTGGTAGTCATCATATGTGAGGAGGAATAAGGAGTCAAGTAACCTTTACTTCTCACTTTTCTGTGATTATCAAGAGCATGTGCTACTCAATTAAAATTAAAAAGCCCTGTCAGGGGTTTCCCAGTTCCTTAAAAACAAAATCTGAACTCTTTAGAAAGCCATAAGGATCTATTCATCATCTGTCCCTCCAGCTTCATTTCTTATTACATGCCAACAATGCTGACCTATTTGCAAATTCCCAAATATGCCAGGTGCTCATATATGTTCCTTTACATAGATTGTTCCCACAGTCCTTCTCTACTCTCTTGGCCTTTCCTACTCCTAATATTCTCCATGAAAACCTCTTTTGACCCTCCCTCTCAACTCTAAATCGAGTATTCCTTTATACGTACTTATATCACAGAATCCATTTCAGAGTGTTGTGACTGTCAATTCCCTCCATCTCCTTCCCACTACCAGACATTGAGAAGGGTCTAGGCTTTCATTTCTGAATCTCAAGCACTATGCAGACTCCCTGGCATATGATGAATGTTCATTCAATGAATGAGACAGAGAAGGCGAGACACCATGATTTAACTAAAAATAATGGAACTGTGTGAGAGAAGACCTGAATTCCAGTTCTTGGTCAGATCTTTGGCAAACACTTTACAACTTTGACCTTTACTTTCCTAAACTATGAAATTCTGTTTTATGTTTATTTCTACATTTAATGATTTGGCATATTAAATACCACATATAATGACAGGCACTTTATATACATTATCTTATTTATTCTTTATAGTAATCCTGTAAGTATTTTTCTTTTTCATTTTAAAAATACATAAACTGAAACTAAGAAACAAAGTCATAGTGCTAATAAATTGGTTAAGGTAAATATGGTATTCAAATCAGAAATCTGTTTGCCCAAATGCTGGTCTCCTAACCCCTACTTGTATTACCCTCATTTTAGATATTTAAAATTCACATCTCTGAAAAGCCATGTGATTACTTCAGGTCATGTAACTTACAAATAGCAACACAAGTACCTAAATCCAGATTTTTTTCACAATTGTTTTTATATTATAACATCAATTATTCATACCTTCTTTGAAAAACCATTGCATGCTTTTAGAACAACCCAGACACTGTACTAACTTAGATGGAAAATTACAGCAACAAAACTTTTTGGAAAACCCCTAATAAAAATAATTTTAGGTTTATAAGAGATCTTAAAAATCATCTAATTCAACCACCCACCTGGTATTAGTATCTCTTTATAATATTGCCACAAAGCAAGTATTCATCTTATTTTTGATTTTTTTTATTATACTTTTAAGTTCTGGGGTACATGTGCAGATCATGCAGGATTGTTACATAGGTATACACATGCCATGATGGTTTGCTGCATCCATCGCCCCGTTTATTTTTGATTCTTACAAAGAACTTATTATCCTCTAGAGCAATTAAACTTTGAATAATTCTTTAAGAAAGTTATTTCTTATAATGTATCCTAATCTCTTCCCTGGTAACTTTCACATATCAATCCTGATTTTAACCTTCTGTCCAAAGTGAACCTGCCTCTTTCATATAATTGCATTTGAAAAATGATTCACTTCCAAGTACCTAAAACTACAGGCATGCATCGCCACACCCAGCTAATTTTTACAGAGATGGGGTTTCAAAAACATATTGCTCAGGCTGGTCTTGTAGTCTTGTGCTGGAATTACAGGCGTAAGTCACAGCACCTGACCTCATTACCAGTTATTTTAATCCAATACTTCCTAAACTGGCATCCCTTAAAACGTTGTTCCAGAGGTGATTAACAGGTCTCCAAAATGTGTTCTATATCTAAACACATCTGAGAAATCACTATACATCCCTCTTAAAAGTATCACAATGATCATCTGCATTATTTAAGGCCACGAAAAGTTTCAGTTAAAAAGAACTTTCCAGCTTTAACTCAAGTGTTTCGGTATGATACCTTAATTGTCCTTGTCATATCTATTAAGTTTCTACAGAGCCATGGGAAAATGCTACTTAACTGTTTCTTATATGATAGTTTATGTTCTCTCATTAGCCTGTCCCTTTTTCCCTCAAAAGTGTGGTGGCCAAAATTGAAAACTCCACCAATACAGAGAAGCAGCACAACTACACAGCTGTATGCTACTGTTGGTTGAAATTCAGCATGCTGTCACTGAAAACCTCAAATCTGCCCTGCCCTATATCAAGTAACCAGATTTTAGAATCAACTTAATTTCATCTTATCAGATTCAATCTGCCAGTTCTTCCTACCTCCCCTCTGATCTTTTACTCACTTGTTCCATCCATGAAATGGCTAACTTCTCCCCCTTTTCCAAGATAAAACTTTTCATATTAGCAAACTTAAGAGCTATCTGTCCAAATATAAATAGAAAACATCTTAAAACTTCCCTAGACTGACCAGTGAGTAATAACAGGATTCTGCATTGTCTTAAATAGTCAACATTCTGTCATAATTGATCTACCCATCAATACAATTTGGGCCCTGAGAATTTGTTTTGAGATGTATCTACATTTGAAAAATGGGTATATGAGATAGTCTAAAGAAACTCACTTTGCTTTTTTAAAAAATTTATCCCCCCGAGGGGGTGCCCCATTCCTGGAGGTACTACAACACCAGATGGATGCGTGGAGTAGATGGAGCAAGCTCCTATTCCACCTCCCTGCTCCAAAAATCCATTTAATATTTTGTCCTCAGATAGAGGATATATCAGATATTAAACTGGTAAGAACATATACTATACTTGATCTTGGCCAAAAGGTAGAGAAGCAATAAACTCACTTACTAAAAAAATAATAAAGCTATGTCATAAAGATCTATCTCCAGAGAAGGAAAAAAAGCTATTCAGCTTACCCTCAATTCTGCCTTTCTTGCTAATTTCAACATTAAGGACAACTTGCTCTTGGCCAAAAGGCCGAGAAGCAACAGAAGCTCAATTAAAAAATAATAAAGCTATGCCATAAAGATCTATCTCCAGAGAAGGAAAAAAAGCTATTCAGCTTACCCTCAATTCTGCCTTTCTTGTTCATTTCAATATTAAGTACTATCTCATCTTTCTTTATCTTGTTTGTAGGTTCTTATAGTTTACTAACTTCATGAATTTTTTTTTCCTCCTGAGATGAAGTCTTGCTCTGTCACTCAGGCTGGAGTGCAGTAGCACGATCTTGGCTCACTGCAACCTCTACTTCCCAGGTTCAAGTGATTCTCCTGTCTCAGCCTCCCGAGTAGCTGGGACTACAGGTATGTGCCACCATGCCCAGCTAATTTTTGTATTTTTATGTTGGCCAGGCTGGTCTTGAACTTCTGACCTTGTGATCCACCTGCCTGGCCTCCCAAAGTGCTGGGATTACTGGCATGAGCCACCGCGCCAGGCCTATTGTGTTTTTTTAACTGAGGATTTCAGGTGAGTATCTTTATACATCTACTAAATGGTAGAAAGTAGAAAATAATTTTTATCAAAGGAAAAGTCTTATGTCTGTATTATCAGCTGTGTATCTTACACTATATTTCACAGATTTATGTGACACCAAATGCAATAAATAAAACATGTACTATTAATACACTTGGAAAAAAGAAATGTTATTTTTTCTAATCAGAACCAATAATAAGATAAGGATTGGCTGGGTGCAGTGGCTCAGCCTTGTAATCCCAGCACTTTGGGAGGCCGAGGCAGGTACATTGCCTGAGGTCAGGAGTTCGAGACCACTCTGGCCAACATGGTGAAACCCGGTCTCCACAAAAAATACAAAAAAAAAATTAGCCAGGTGTGGTGCATGTTCCTGTAATCATGTAATCACAGCTACTCAGGAGGCTGAGGCAGGGGAACTGCTTGAACCAGGGAGGTGGAGGTTGCAGTGAGCCGGGATCGGGCCACTGCATTCCAGCCTGTGAGACAGAGCGAGACTCTGTCTCAAGGAAAAAAAAAAAAAAAGGTAAGGATTGAGTAACCAACTTTCAGCCTTTTGTCTTTTAAAAATGTCAATGTTTTTCTATCACCCTTCGTTTAAAATTAGGAGCATTTTAAATGATACAACTACCCTTCTCAACTTCACACTGTTTTACTCTAGGTTTTGCCATTACACCATCACTGAAGATTTTGTAATAAGAAAATATTAGAACTTCAAGTGGACCTTAGATGACCTCCAAAACCGTAGACCAAGAAAACCAAAAGCAAATACGGCAAAGAGTACTCCTTAAGGTCACAAAATTAGTAATCGAAAAGACCAAGGGCCCAAACTATGGAGTGACATGTCACCTCAAGAAATTCGTAACTCTCAACTCTCTTCCATAATTTAGTCCAGAGGGTCTTCAATGGCCTCGACATCCCACAGGACACCGTACTGGCCCACTACACTAAAGATCATGTTGATACAATGTGAATAGGAAATTGTGAGATTTATATTTTTTAAACATGCTACAGGAAAAAGTGAAAGAAAAAACAAGAATCTAGTTAAGGCTGTTGCAAAAGTAATCGCTGTTTTTGCCATTAAGAGTCATCTTTATAAAAATGCAAACAAATTTTATTAACAATGCAAACAGATGCAAACAAAGTTTAAAAGTAGTGGCAAAAACTGCGATTACTTTCGCACAAGCCTTAGAATGGTACCTTACATATGCTACTTACTGGTTATAGAAGCAATAAATATGCTCCCATTTTATCCAAAATGTATAATTTAACTTAATAAACAAGACTTTTTCTTTTTTAACTGCAATTCATAGCTAGCTCCAAATGGCTGATTTCTGCAATCCAGCACACCCCTACAACTGCCTTACAGACCTATTTTTTGGGTTAATTCACGTCTCTAAAGTTCTATTTTTAAAGAAATTATCTAGAGTCTTATGTTGAAATAACAGGCCAGTCCATACACATTAAAGGCTCCTTTTACCAGAGAATGACTGGAAACATATGCCAGACTTTGTATATCTCAAGAAATCTCAATCAAAACATTATAAAAGCTTGAAACTACAGAAATAAAAGACACACTGAAGAGTCACCAATCCCAAAGTCTCTTTAGAAAAAAAAAAGTGTTATCTCAAAGCCTCCAAAACAAAATGTATTATGCACATGCATAATTCACAATCAAGAAAGTTCAAAATTACCTAACTTTAACATATTAACAAAAGTATATTTCTAAAAGAGGCAAAATTCAAGAATAGCCAGAGAAATATAATAAAATCTAAAACAAGTATACAATACATTCATTCTAAAATACTCCAGAATCAATCTGAGTGTTACCTAAATATCCAAGGAAGCACACCTGTCCTAAACATTAGGGCAAAACAGACATACCAAATTGAGGCTTCCAGCTTCAATTTGTCCTCCTGTCACTTTCAAATGTGGAGTCACATTCCAAAGTGTTCTAAAAATTTGTTTCCTTACCCTGCTAACCCAAAGAATTCAAGAGAAAGAGGGATCCTGAGTAGGAGAAAGACAAAAATGGTTTTGCCAACAAAGTGGAACTGAGAAATTAAAAGTTGTGCCATATTTAACTCTAGCTTTCATATATATATATATTTTTCCCCAAATTTTGGACTTTCAAAGATTCTTCTCTAGCTCACCTTCAAAAGAAAAAATAGAAGAAAGGAAAAAAACCTCTCTGAAGTATGAAGCAAATGGCCAAGAGAGGATAGCAAATCACAGGATATTCAAGTTAACAATCTGAATCGAGCCTTTAAGTGCTAACGATATCTCCTTTAATTTTAACCATATTAATATTTATTAAAAATGTATTTTTAAATTTGTACTGCCTTTCAAAAATAGAAAGTATATTAATGAAAAGATGAGAAACACAATTTTAGCAAAATATTAATGAAAATTGTTTAAAGGAACTGCGTCAGCTGTATTGAAACCACTTAAATTGAAACTTCACCTTCCAAGTTACTGCAAAAATTTAACAAGTTGTTAAAGCGAACATTATATAATCTTACTGTGGGTTTTAAAAACTCAATGTAATAATGAAAAATAACTTTTAAGAATATCAAAATGTGCCTTTATGGAGACCCATTAGATCTTTGTGACATTCCTTGAATTATATAGTACTAAACTCCTGATTTGTTAGTTCAGTTGTCACTGAGTATGCTACACAGAAAGCATGGTTGCCAGATCAATGGAGGTTTTTTGGTTTGTTTTTAAGCAGCAATTCACTTTAGTGACAGACTGCACTACAGCCAACATGGTTGGAAAATGAGAAGAGTTAATCAAAAGTGTGTGAATATGGAAGTCTAAAATTATTTCAAAGTAAGTGTATAGATGGATCAATTCAATTTGACTTTAAGTTGTGTTTATTAAAGAATGACAGCACATTTTACTGCTGGAAGTTAAACATATAATGGATAAAAGTTTTAATATTAGGTTTAAATTTAGAATAACTTAAAAATTGAACTACTTAAAAAAACTGTAACAAATACTCAAAAATTTTTTTTTGCTTTAAACACAAAGGTGTATATGCTCTTTTAAGTCAGGATAAAGATATCTACACATTCTTGTCCAAATTAAGTACACTATTCCTTACATAAGGTCTTTCATCTGTTATTTGAAATCTGAACATAGAAATCACATTTTCTTTATTTTCTTGCCTCAACCATCAGGCAGTAAAATGAGAATATTCCGCATTAGTATGCAAATTTGGACTATTTTTACAGCAATTACTTGATTTGTATTCACAAACTGTACTTAAACGGACCTGTCGTCCTTCTCCCAACAATAAAATAACATTAAACCTGAGGCTTAATTTCAGTCCATAAACCGGGTTTGTTCTCATTATTAATAATTCTTATTTCATGATATACCCAGTAATGCATATATTTTAAGTGTTGATATGTATTACAATATTTGGCAATAATTTCAAGCCCATTACTCCAACCTCTTAAGTGAAAATTAGCAATCAAAGCAGTGCCTTAAGCAGAAAGCATTAATATTTATCGATTGCAGCATTAACAGTCATCTCTATAAAGATGCAAACAAATTTTATTAACAATGAAAACAGATGCAAACAAAGTTTAAAGTAGAATGTTTTAAATGTGTGCCCTGAAAACAAGTCTATCATTAGCCCCCAAAGGAGATTCAATTCTGCAAAGATCCAAATGGAAGTCTGTCCAACTGTATATATCATGGTGATTCTTGAAACGAAAAGAGGTTCCCATTATTCAAATAAGCAAAATTCTAGCAACATGTCCTTTAAATGTTATTCTCCTTATACACGCAACATATCCTGCCTCCTGGTTATAACGCCATTCTCAAGTACAAAATCGGACCAATTTTTAAGAGAAGCCAAGATTTAAAAAGCTCTGCAGTGGCTCACGCCTGTAATCCCAGCACTATGAGAGGCCAAGACGGGTGGATCATGAGGTCAAGAGATCGAACCATTCTGGCCAACACGGTGAAAACCCGTTTCTACTAAAAATACAAAAATTAGCTGGGCGTGGCGACGCGAGCCTGTAGTCCCAGCTACTTGGGAGGCTGAGGCAAGAAAATGGCTTGAACTCGGGAGGCGGAGGTTGCAGTAAGCCAAGATTATGCCACTGCACTCCAGCCTGGCGACAGAGCGAGACTGTCTCAAAAATATATACATATCAAATGTCAGCTCCTGCCGATATTGCCTCTTTGATATTTGCCTATATTAGGATTACCATATAATATAAAGGTTACGGGGAATTTAAGACGTAAAGACAGTTAAAGCTTAAAGAACTTAAATACTATCTAAGTTAAACCTGCGAAAATCTGGTGCCCAAATAAAAAAAGGAGCTTGGCAACATCTCAGATATCAGCGCCAGAATTAAATCCCGTGCCTCCTGACTCCGCGTTCTGTAGTCTTTCCAGTACCCTCAAAGAAATACTTGTAAATCAGTAGTTTAAAAACTACCAGATGTCAGGAAACAAACAGTGCAACGCGTGTGCTACCGGCGTGTAGCGGGAGAGGCGAGATTCTTTACCACCCCCCCACCCCGCACACCCGCGGCCTCCCACTGCCCATAGCCCAGCGCACAGGAGGCACTCGGGGAAGAGACAGATAGGAGACAAAGGCAGAGGAGAATTCGAGGCTCAGCCCGACTAGAACTCCACGAAAACGACAAGGAGTTCGCTGAAGCTCACCCAGCATGAATTCAGTCAAAACCAACTAAACCGCTGAATCTCGCCCAGCCGTCGGGACGCTCCAGACGGCGTCTCAAAGCCTCCAGGTGACGCGCCGCCCAACAACGGCCAGGCGGTTGCCCGGGTCTGCAGCGGACGTCGGCGGGAGCGTGTCAGGAAAAGAACACGGAAAGCAGCACAGATGGGAAGCGGCCGGAAGGCGGCGGGGGAGATCGGAAATAAGGCGGAGAGCGCAGGGCGCCGCGGGGCGGTAGAAGCGCCAGACGCCACGACGAGACTGGCCGCTGGGCCCCCACCACGCGGCGCCTGGGTGACGGCGAGGGCGCAGCCTGACCGGATGCTGCCGGGGCAGGAAGCCGCGTCTCGGACACCCTCCCACTGCTCGACGGGGCTGAGAAAGGACGAGGGGTGAACCCCGCAGACACCGCCTCCAGACCCCACTGCGTGTTCGGAGTGAGAGTAAGCCGGGCACAGTCTCCAGCCGTTAGCAGCGGTTTGGTAGTGACCCTGTTTCCCCTTTCCCCTCCTCACCCCGTCGGGTCTCCAAATGTTGGTCCTAAATCCCAGGGACCAACGACCACAAACCGCCGCCACCGTTTCGGGGACCAGTCGGTCAGAGCGGGGTCGCCGAAGAGAGAAGGGAGCCCACCGGAAGCAGCTCGTGCCTGCCCTCGCGCCTCCACTCGTTTCCCAGCGCGCGCTGCGCCCAGTGGCCTGAACAGCCCCAAGAGGAGTGGTCCTCGACCAATCAGGGATCAGCTTCGGGGCGGGGTGAGGAGGGGCTAAAGTTTAAATGAGGCTCTTGGGAGAGTAAAAGTGCTTGGAGTGACAGGTATTTCGAGCAATTGAGGTGAAGAGAGCTATTTTTAGGGTGTGGGTGGGCACGGAATAATAAATTAAGGTCCTGTGTACTTTGTTTAGGTGTTTGAAGACAAGGACTGTCATGTGAAATTCTGTACTTAGGGGAAAATATAGATATATCGTAATGATTTTCTTGTTTGATGTCATTTTCATGTCTTAAACTGCTAGTTGGACGCAAAACAACCGCATATATCCGGTGGACCTTTGAAATTAGGGCTGGGGAGAGGTGGGTAATAAAGCTAAAAGATGGATTTGCAAATAGACTAGAAGTATACGGTATAAGTGGTTTAAATGTCTAAGAGAATGGGTTAAATTAGGAGACCTGGTGATAGACCTGACGTCAGCTTGCAGAGACATTTGGCAGTGGCAAACTGCCGAACTGGGTTCTATGCTTGTGTAAAACCAGCTTTCACAGATAGCGTTGTTTGACATTCTATACCCATACCTTTAATTTTTCTTCCTTTGAAGACAGCTCAAAATCTGTGTCTATAGAACAAAATCCGTGTCTATAGATAATATCCATAGACTCATGGAATATTAGACTGTAAAGAACCTAGCTCATGTAGATTCTCCAATTAACAAGGAACTTCATGCCCAGAATAATCACTGAGTAACACAGATCTCCTTATTCCCAAACTCAAGGTGATTTCTTCTACATTAATTCCTGATGTATTTTCTCCATATGTTCAAGGAACTAATGAATGTCTACCAATCTAAATTTTGTTAACAAATTAAAGTATATTTTTAATTTTTAAATATACTACAACAGTGAGGAATTAGCAGCGACTTTGGAGCCAAACAGACCCTGTTTAAAGTGGGGATTGTGAGGATAAAATAATGAATGATATTAACAAATAGCACTTTTAGGTGCCAGAAACAATCCCAAGGGATTTTCATATTTTCGTTTAATTCTCACAGTAACTTTGGCAAAGGTAGTAGCCCCACTTTGCAGATGGGGAAACAGATGCAGAAAGCTTAAGTAGTTTGGGCAAGGTCATACAGCAAGTAAATGGCTCCAGCTTGACTATGAAACCTACAGACATAATTTCTATACTATACTGTCTCAAAGTATGTCCAGAAACAATTAGAAAACTTGGCATAATACAAGATGCATCCTAGAAGCTCAACAAATATTTTTGTAAGCTGTCTGCCCTTCAGCTTCTTTTATCACTGTGGCAGTGATGACACAGATCCACCAAAAACATGGCAGCTACTTGCATGTTTATAGAAATAATGATCTACACCACATCGCTCAGGAGCAAGGAATTCTTTTTAATGTGGTGACTCTTCAATGAAATGTCATCTCAAACCTGTTTTGGAAGTGTGGATTTTTGGTTTTATTTTATGTATGTAGTAAGTATGTTTATTCCAATTTACTGACCCTTACTTTCTTATCCTGGTTTAATGCATTCTGCCTGACAGATAAATTTATATTCATTATACTTTTCATTATACTGGAAGGGAAGAATCAGCACCAAGGTGACCATATGTGGCAGGACAGGCACATTAACATTGCTTTTTCCAGTTGTGGTGATGAGCTGTATTTACATCCTATCAGTGTACTTCCTATGATTAACAACCTCACTTTCCAAGGCAGCAAATAAGAACTTGAGATCTTTCTCAAATGTAGCTAATGGCCTATATAGGGACCAAACCCATAACCAAGGACTCAGTTGACGTAGGGGCAAACTAAAGGAAGTACTCATAAAGCTAAACCTTTTCTAATTGGTTTTAGTTGTTAGTTAACATCAGCATCCACTTATCTAATTATTAAAAATAAACACACAAATAAACTGCAATATTAGAAATAGGTGATGCCAGGAGAAAAAAATACTTATTTTTCTCTGAGAGATCTAGGATTAACTCAAAACATAAGAAACTAACATGTATAATAAAAAATAAGTTTCTGCTAGTGAAGACTGATTAAAAGTTTAACCACTCTGGTTGAGAGAGAATGTGATTAAATCTTTCCTGTCTTATCTCACTGAATAAGTTTGGTGGTGTGCTTCCCTGGGTAACAAGTTAAAATGAAAACTAGAGCTGAAAGACACCTTACCAACCATTTGGCTGGGGAAGCTGAAATAACTTGCCCCATATCACAGAGCCCGTTAGCAGCAATACTAGATCTCCAACTCCTCTCTTCTGACTTTCATTGGTTCTCCCAGAAACTTTTAAATTGCATTTTGTTTTTTTTTTTAAGCCATCGTAAATATATTCCCTGAAGAAAATTGTTTTGGTTGAGGACAACAGAGCCAGCATTGGATCAGGCACTTCAGTACACCTGGCCACGAAGGATGTGTGAGACAAAGCAGTTTCTTAGGAATGATATTTCTCTCTTAACACTCCATTGGTGGCATCTTCCCTAGATGCTTCCAGCTCTGACAATCCAACTCTGTCATTTGTCACTGCAGAGGAAGCTGAGAGAGACTCCCTCTTGGTGTCCAAGAGGGCACTTTGCTTGCATTTCTCAAGTGCAGGAAATAAGGAGTCCATAGAACTCTAAGGGGAAGGAGGAATTCATTATGATCCACAATGCGGTCTGGTTTTAAATTAGGCATCAGATTTTTCTAATGAATCATTATATCTCTCTTAATTTGTATTGACCAGCTTGTATGCACAGTCGATGTCCCAGAAATCACTGGCCTTTTATGTTTTACCACCTTTTACTTATTCCACTACAATTCTGATTCTTAATAAATTAGATACATTTCTCTCAACCTGTGTCTTAACATTACTGAATTTACTAAACCCTTCTGACTAAAAAAAGAAAAAAGGCCAAAAAAGCAATCTTGTTCTGTTGTCAGAATAATTTATTCAAATGTAAACTTTTGAAACATCTACAATCTGTAATCCTGGTTTTCATTAAGACTGTCCTATGGCCTTATGTATGTGGGGCAGGCCAACCAGACTGAATTAGAACTTCCTCTCTGGTTCAGTCTTGTAGTTATGTGTAACCCAAATAGAGGTCTTTAATTCTATGAATAAATATAAGATAGAATAAGTCTTATTATGTGTTTAGTGGGACAAGGATTGAGTGAGTAGTTTATAGGTCAATTAATTGGAGGTTCAAGGGGTAAGAAGGGGAGCGATCAGTGGAATGACTATAAGATGTCAACTCAGAATGATTGTTTTAAGCACAAATAGCAATGGCATAAAATTACGTTAAAATTTTACACAGCTTTATTTTTTATTAATTTACTAAATGCAGCAAATAGTTACATATATTTTGTAGTTTATAGGTGTAGAAAAGCCTCCTATATATGTTACATGCATAATACTGTAATGTAAAAAACAAACACTGGAATTAGAGTCAGAAAACCTATATGAAAATTCCAGCTCTTCTCTTGTCTGGTTGTACATAGCCTTGGTCAACTCCCATAACTTCTCTGAGCTTGTTTCTACAGTTGTAAAGTGAATAGAAAACCAGTTCTGTCACAGGTGTGGAGGATAACAGGAAAGAGCAGGTGAAAATACTGAATTCTGTACTAGCCACTCCATTGTTGGGAGGTGAGATTTTCAGTATCTCTTGAATTGTTTGTTTACAATAATTTTAGAAATATAAAAAGTAAAATACCACATACTTCCTCACATCCCAGAATTGACTGTTGTTAACATATGGTCATATTTGCCTTAATTATTTTTTATTTAAAAAAATTGTATAGACCACATATGATAAAGTTAGACTCTCCCTTTGGCCACCATTCCTAATCCTGTTCACTCCCTTTTCTCATTTATTGGGTCATTTATTCAACATGTATTTACAGTGTGCCTACTATGTGCTGGAGGACCTACTGTGTGCTAGGCAGTGTGCTAGTTGCTAGGATGGGATTTATGGTGATCAAGACAGATAAAAATTATCTTTACTTTACTCCAGCTACACTGATATCCTGAGTGTTTCTGACTATACCAGGCACAGTTCTGTTTTGGAGCTAGTATTTTTGCTATTCCAAGATCCTGGAATGTGCTTCCTCCATATAGCCAAGTAGATGGCTATTTCACTGTTTTTAAGGCTTTATTCAAATTTCACTTCCTCAGTAAGATCTTCCATGGCCATGTTATATTAGTTACATCCTTCTTCTGCATCACACACACAAGATCTATCTCTGCATTATTTTTCTCCACAGTGCTTCTTACATCTAAGTGTCTATTTTATCTTATTATTATCTGTTTCCTCTATTAAAAATAGGACCCAAGAAGGCAGCAATTTTTGTCTATTTTGCTTATCACTTTATCTCAAGTGCCCAGTACAATGCCCACAATAATTATTTGTCAAATGAATGAATGAATGAAAAATTAGAGCAGCTTATTTTCTTCCCAAATGTTAATGCTTGATCTAATGAAAGTTTAATTCCTATATGATTTCCCAGATTACTAATACATAGATATCATCTCCATTTTTCTGCTTCTACTGAAAAGTTAGAATACTTACTCTCAAAATAGGAGTGGAATGACATTTGTAGTATCTAGAGTTTAGAGAAGTCTTGGCTAAAGTATGTTGAAATTGATGGGCATGTGACTCTAAAATTAGATTTTAGGCAGTCTATGCTGCTTTCATTCATTTATCCCTTGATGGAAATGATGGTGAAGCATAAATTCCTGCAGATCTCAAAGGAAGTTTTCCAGCCAGGCTTCTCTTTAGCCTCTGGAAGTATTCTTAGCTGGCACAGAGGACTTCATCTTCATCACTGGAAGAGTGGTTCAAGGGCATGTTCAACATTGCTCAACAAATACTTATCTAAAACTTTCTGATTTCTAAGCATGATATCAAGTCTAATGAGTTGTACTTCAAAAGTATTTTTTGAGTCAAAGTGGTAAGGTGGAAATCAGTGGGCTTTGGAATGAGACAGTTCAAATGCTGGCAATGTAACTTGAGACATGAATTGTTTAGTTTCCCAAGTCTCCACTTTTACACCAGTTACTTTTTTTAGCAATATTGTCTACCTTGTCTGTTTGTTGTCTGGAATAAGTAAAATAACTGTGTCAGTCAGTATGGGCTGGGTTATGCTGCAATAGTAAACAGCCCCACAAATCCCAGCTTAAAACAACAAGATGTATTTCACTCTGGAGCTATAGTATCTGTAGCTCTGATCCCGAGCAGTCATCCTTCAGCTCTTTACTCAGGAATCGAGACTGATGGGGCATTACTGTTTGTTACATTGCAGGTTGCCATGGCAGAGGAAAAGGAGACTCTGAAGATCCCACATGGACAAGTCACTGCTAGGTTCTAAAATGGCAAGCCTTTTTCAGGTATAGGCTGTGACACAGGTGGTGGTCAATTTCAGATTCACCACATCTTCTAAGAAGCTGGTTGGTACAGAGTCCTCCTCTTCCTCATGCAGGTTACCTTCTGGGGCATTCCAGCATTTGCAGGGCCCTTAGGCTTACATGTACCCATGTGTCTACCCCTTTCTGGCATGGAACCTGAGAATGGACAGTCACAGTCTGGTGGATGACCAGCCCATCTTTGATCAACTTCCAGATCTGCTGGCTAGAGTTGGCATTGGCTGTTTGGTTGGTTTCACTGGGATCCTACCAGGCCTTTTTGTCATGGCAGAGGATGCCAGAGGCAAGCCTCTTTGGCTGCCTGAGCAATAGACATAGCTGTGACCACAGTATCCAAAGAAAATAACATTTCTGATTTAAAAAATTACATTATCTTTTAGGTGAAAGAGAATCAAGCAGATTATCCTGTAACATATCTACAAGCTGAAGGCAGAGAAGGCCTGGCCTGCAAGAAGCCCCTGACTGACCAGATAGGCCCCCAGGGTTAAGACCAAGAATGTACAGGAGTGCCCTGAGGAGCTGCTTCAGGCCAAGGAGGAGATAACCAAGACTCTATCCAAGCAGGAAGAGATCAAGACATGAAGGTCCCCCTCTCTTATGTAAGCATAGTAGTTGATGTGGTTTGGCTCTGTGTCTCCACCCAAATCTCATTTCAAGTTGTAATCCCTGTGAGTCGAGGGAGGGTCCTGGTGGTAGGTGATTGGGTCATGGGAGTGGTTTCCCCCATGCTGTTCTCATGATAGTAAAGGGAGGTTTCACAAGATCTGATGGTTTAAAAGTGGCAGTTTCTCCTGGGCGCTCTCTTTTTCCTGCCACCTTGTGAAGAAGTTGCTTTCTTCCCCTTCATCTTCTGCCATGATTATAAGTTTCCTGAGGCCTCCCCAGCTACAGGGAACTGTGAGTTAATTAAACCTCTTTTCTTTATAAATTACCCAGTCTCAGGTAGTATCTTTACAGCAATGTGAAAATGGGCTAATACAGTGGTCTAGGCAATTATATCGATCAGTCACTCAGTAAAACAAGACTTCATCTGCCATAGGAAAAAAGTTAACTTTGTAATTAGGCAAAGAAATATATGTGTTAGATTTAATTTTAATAAGGCATGTGTTAGTTATGTACCATTTGTCATGTCTGAACACAAACTTCTGTGATATGTATACACAAGGTTAAAAAAAAAAACCTAGATACTGTGTAGGCTGAGAACTAGAATGACCATGGGGTGTGGGGGGTCAGCTTCTCTCCTGTGGGGTGGACACTGTCGAGTAAAGCTAATAAATCACTCAGTAAAGATTTAATACTAGAGTTCTCTTTACAGTAGAAACTTACCTCGCTAACTCAAATTAAAAGGAGGAAAAGGGATTTTATCTTGAGAAAAAAATTCAAGTATTTTATATGTCCAGACTAACAATAGGCATTTATTGTTTTATACAGAAATTTGAGCAATAAATTCTGACCACAACTTCTTTTGAGAACAGATTTATTGACTGCGTAAGAGTGATTTACAGTTAGTATACTTGCAAGTAAATGGGTATAAATAAATGACTGCTTTAGAAGTATTTGGATCCTTAAAATGATTATCTAAAGTATTTTAAATATTCTCTCTTGTACCCTTGGGCATGCTACTAATTTTCTTAAATTCTTGCAGAATTAAACCTCAGTCCATCCCTGTCAGCAATGTCACAAAATACAAATTCTTGAGATATGAATTAATGAGACTTGAGATATATCAGTACATAATTTAAAGCCACTATGTTACCAGTCTGTAATAGTGACAAATTGAGCGTGTGGCCAATTGTTAACTCATACTGAAGTTGCCAGTTTGCACATTATGAAGAATAAAGGAAGTAGGGATTTAGCACAATGGGAGAAGATACTGCATGTGTTCTTTTATTTTTTCCCTTTCCCACTTCCTATGATAGATTTATTATTTTTCTGCTGATATGAAAATAATATATTCTATTTGACTGACTCAATACAGCCCATACCTATCAACATTTGTGTTATCTTTCTGATTTAGACAGGGATTTCAGAACTCTCTCAGCTCTCTCCTTTCTTCCCTGCTTCCCCAGCCAAACTATACACACTTGCTTTTATGCTGTTACATGGAATTTTGGTTTCAGATCATCATCACACACACACACACATACACACACACACACGCACTTTTTTCTTACAAATTATTTATTTACTCAACCATTATTCCCATATGACTGCCTAGATTTATTTCTCTTAGAATATTTTTTCCAATAGTTTTTTCAAAATTGGGTTTTGAATACAAACTTTCTGAGACTTGAATGTCTGACATCATCATATTTCTTGCTCCATCATTTTTAGATACTACTTTTCCTGGGTATAAAATTCTTTTTACATCAGCACCTTGAAATAGTACTTCATTATCTTCTCACCTTCAGTGTTATTATGGATGAGTCTGATGTCAACCCAATCTTTTTCTTTTGAAGATTTTCTATTCTTTCTTTCTGTAAGCATTTATTATTTCTCTCTCTTTGATCTTAAATTTATCATAATGTGTCAAGGTATAGGTTTTTTTTAAGACATTTTGTTTAGTTCTGTATGATAATCCATCTGAAAATTGAAATCTCTGAAGAATCAGAGATTTTATCTTTCTTTGATTCTAGAATATTGTCAATCTTTTCTTCAAATACTTTCTTCTTTCTACCTAATTGTTTTTCTCAAGGATTTCTGTGAGTTACATGCGATGTTTACTTCTACATCTCCCACAAATAGCTCTTTTGTATTTCCCATTTTTAAAAATAATAGCTTATATTTATGCAGTGTTAGCTATTTGCCAGAGACTGTTATGTGTACTGTGCATATATTAACTCGTTTAATCCTCATTACAATCATATAGTGTAGGTATTATTGCCATATACCCATTTTACAAATGAAAAAAGTCATTACAGATAGTTAAGTGAATTGCTGAAAGTGTTTCAACTAATATTTGGCAGAGTTGAGATTTGAACCCAGCCTTCAGGACCCACGGTTCACTTTTAACCACTACACCATGTGGTTTTATATTTGTCCCTGGTGCTACTGTAAAGTACTTTGACTCTGTAACTTTTAGCTCCTGATTTATTGATTGTATCTATTTTGCTATTTATCTCTCCTGGTGAGTTTTTATTTTAAATCATATCTTTAATACACAACTGTTTCCACCTGTTTTTTCTCTATAACTGCTAGTTCTTGCTTCATGTTACTGTTAGCCTCCTTTATTTCTTTGAGAATATATCTTATGCTTATTTTCATTTGGAAGATATTAAGTTAATCTCCTATAGCTTATTGTGTAGGTGTTGCCCTATTTGGTTGTCTAATATTATGTGTGAGTTTGTAGTCACATCTGCAGTCTTCATTAGTAATGTGAATTGGTGGTAAAGGACAGTGTAAGGAGTCAGCAGCTGGCCATCAGCCAGTAGGGTCTTCCTGTGTTTTAGTTATATAGCCCAGTGCTCATGGAATGAATGTGGAAGAAGGGGCAACTCCAGGACCTGCCTCTATTGTTATCTACTCTTCACCACAGCCAGCACAAGCCTCATGTAACCCTCCCACTAGGTGCCCTAGCTAGTGCTGACATTTTCCTGCTTCTCAGTGTCAAAGTTGTATTCCACCCAGTATAATTTGAGGGAATGAAATTATATCACACGAGCTCTCCCCCAAATTTCTCCCATGATGATGTCCACCCTACTACATCTTGATTGCTGTTTTTTGCCAAAATATTTTCAGTCTTCTCAGGGTGTCTTACATTTTTAACAATAGGTTTTTAGATCCTTTGAGGTCTGTCTTGAAATTATGACATCTCCAGGGTTTGGTCCTAGGAAACTGCTTGCTGCCAAATACCATCTAATGAGGAACCAGAAACCCTGAACTCAGTCACTAAACAAATACAGGAGTGGGAAGATAACTTTTTTGATATAATAAAAATAAACAATTCATAACCTAAAGGAAGATTAGCCCTCAGAGGTACTCCATTCATAAGCTTATTTTGCCATTTCTTGCTAATGGTACATACCAACCTGTAGGGCTAGACTCCAGGGCTTCCCTCTTTTTTTTAATCACTCCATCTTCTTAGAGGAAGTTTAATGGAAGAAGTGTAAATAGACTATAAATGGAACTTGGCTTCAGCAGCCATCTTCTGCTATTCTTTCTTCAATTTCTCTTTTCCCATCATGTAATTAGGGTGACCTGGAATACCAAGAAGCAGGCATGGTGGGGTCCAGGGGATGAAAGCCTGGTTATGGATTTGGGCTTGCAACCCTGGCCCCAACAAACTGACCTGGTGAACACAGGACAAACGTGGCAGCACTGGGTTTTCATTCTGTTATTGATTTTGACGATGTTTGAGGAAGTAAATGAAAAATGGCTAACTTTGAGAAAAGTGATCCTATTTTTCCCATTTGAGGTTTAAAATAATGTATTTCATAAAGTTTAACAGATGTTTTATCTTCTGGACAGAAACATTTAAGGAAGATGAAACATTTAATAAAAGGAGAAAGGCACAGTGGCTCAACACCTGTAATCCTAGCACTTTGGGAGGCCAAGGCAGGTAGATTACTTGAGGCCAGGAGTTCGAGACCAGCCTAACCAACATAGTGAAACTCCATTTCTACTTAAAAAAATACAGTATTAGCCAGGCGTGATGGCTTTGAATACCAGCTACTTGGGAGGCTGAGGCAGGAGAATCAGTGAGCCAAGATCACACCACTGCACTCCAGCCTGGGCAACAAGAGTGAAACTCCATCTTAAAAAAACGAAAAGGAGAAAATACAAATCATAGATATCATTTATTGAGCATTTACTTTGTTAGACACTATACCAGAACTTTAAATACCTTATCTCATTTATTCTTCACTGCAATTCTATGAAAAGTGCTATTATTATCTCCATTTTACCTAGAAAGAAACTAAAGCTTAGAGAGTTTAGGTTTCTTTGTTTTGTTTCATTTTGTTTCAACAATCAGTTTATTGACTTGTAGAATCTATCAACTTGGGTAAACGGACAGACTCTATAAGGAATCTGGAAATACAGGTAAACAGCCAAATTGACTAAACTTATTTTAGAAATGTTGGATAATGAATGTGCTGAAGGATGCAGATGGATTATTTCCAAAATTTATAATGAGAATCCCATAGATCACCAACAGGCATCATCCTTTACTCTGAGCACCACAAATAACTTCTCATTCAAGTAAGTGGTATTTCATTAGCATAATCATCACAGTTATGAATTGCCATAATGTTGGAAAACATATCTGAGAAGTTGGAAGTTTATTTATAAAGTGATGTGTTGTGTGTATACACATACATATGTATGTTTGTCCATAGGTATATACATACATATATATATAAAAATATAAAATGTCATGAAAACTATACAGTGAGCACTTAATTGCTTTGTGTGTACGACTGGTTTTTGTTTTCTTCCGCATGGGGCCAGTAGTCTTGAAGGACTTGGTAGGCCTACTGTGCTCACACTATCCTGGTAGCAAGCTATGGAAGAGACACCAGAGGCAAAATAGCTACCATATTTGAGAAACCGTATTGTCACTGCAAAGCTGCTGCTCATTATTTTGTGGTTCAGTCATATACCTAGACCTTTTAAAGTCATAGAAAAATTATCTGCCAAGTGTTTCCCCACAATTAAGAAACATTTTCTCTGGTAGCTAACAGAAGTATTCTCTTCACTATTTACTTATTCTGTAGACTTTGATGGACCATCCCCCACTCTTTGTTATGGTACTAAATCTTGCAGAGTATGAGTAAAGTTGTAATGTATGCAATCCCTGTCTCTGGTCTGTCTCTAAGAAATAATTATAAAATTATTTCTAGATCTTGTATCTCATGGCAGTTTTTTCAGTATTTGATTGTGTCCAAGAATTGTCCTAGGTGACTATCAAAAATGCAGATTTTCAGAACCCTCACATATTTTAAATCAGAAGTAGCAAGTGGGATTAGGTCAGCTGCATGTAAGAGAACAATCTAAAATAACTTGAACTGCTTAAATAAGTTAGTAGCGTATTTCCTCTACAGGAGGAAAGTGCAAGCCTGACCTAGTGGCACCACAGGACCCAAGGTTCTTTCTATTTCAGCACCCTATGTGCCTGGCTTCCATGCACAGAGTCACCTCATGATCTGGAATGGCTTCTGGTCTCTAGCCATGGTGTCCACTCCCAGGCTAGCAGCAAGAGAAATGGGAGAAAAAAACTTTGTGTCCTTTCCCTTTGAAGGAGACTTCCTGGAGTTTCTACACAGCATATCTCCTTTTATTTGATTGGTCAAAACTTTGTAACATGGAAAAGAAGGCCAAGTGGATGGTTAATTCCACTTAAGATCATCTTACTAAAGAGGAAAGGGACTATGATGATGGGATAGCTAACTAGTAAGTGCCAGTGAATGTTGCCCCAGGAACCTGCAATTTTAACAAGTTTCCTGAGAAATTCTGATGCAAGTGGCTCATGGAATGCACATTAAGTAGTAGTACCATAGGAAATCAGAATAAGGGGGAAATTAAATTGGCTGATGTTATGGTGGTTTTTTAAAGGCTTTTTGCTGGAGGCGATAAGTGCAAGGAAAATGTATTCTCATTTATAAAGAATATTGGAAAATTGAATATCTATCAGTGTAAATTTAAAATTTTAATTAGCTAAGTATTGCCTTATGTGTTATTACTTCCAAATATCTAGAAGAAACACTGAGCACACACATGTACACACACACACAGATTGATCACAAGTGAATCTTTTAGGTGGAATCTTGAATGATGTAAAACCTCAGAATTATCAATTATTTTACTTTTCTAAGTTCTGATTTCAGAAAAAGAGTTGTTCGTTTATAAAACAAGCCTTGGTTTGTATTCCTGGCTTCTATCATAATGGCCACACTTCCCTTTTCCTTCCCTCCTCCTTTCCCTGACAAACTTTCTTGTTCCGCAGCTTTGACATAAAAAAAGACTTTACTGCCCGTAGACTTTCTCTTCATAAATTCCTCGCTTTAAAAGAACCATCACATCCAGTTACTATAAGCTGAGCCAGTCTGGTCACTACTGGAATCTCCAAAAGTTCGGCAGCTGGGTCATATCAGTCGAATAGAGTGAGTGACCAGAGGGACTAACAGCCACCCCAGGGCTCATGGTGCTACCCAGAAACCACAGGGCCTGGACATGCTCCCCAAAGTTTGGCGGCAGGAAGGCCAAGCAGCTGCTTTGCATCTGAGAGCTCAGTTGTGGTGGAGAAGCTAGAAGACAGAAGGATGTCTTTCTTTAATAAACATTAGCAGAAAGAACTGATGTGTAGGTACAAGGAGGAATGGTAAGTCTAGAAATACTGTTCAGAATATGAAGGAAGTGATACCGCCTACAGCCTCTTGGTTAACATCGATTAAGAACAGCTATGTGCCAAGCCCACTGGAGGGCTCGACATACTTTAACTTCACTATAATCCTGAGAGGTAAGTAGTAATACCCTCATTTAGATTGGAGAAAATGAAAACCGATAATTTTCAGTGGATGTAATAACTTTCAATGTGGATCATTGTAATGGAGCAAGACAAAAAAGCTAGGCCTTTTTGTTTTATCACTTCCCCATGAAGACTGAATAGAATCATCAGAGAAAAGTGAAATTATGGTGAGGAACTGCAAATAAATGTGATCATGTTTATGAAACAACACAGAAAAATTAGAGAATTGAATAACAAAACTTCCAGTTTGACTAGTTTATTCCCATTAAATCTAGAATAAGAAAATTATTCTGGCAGTCTTCCATTAAATTAGATGGTAGAAAAACAGAAGAACATGCAAGAGACGAGCAGGGTTTTATTTTTTTAATGATGAAAGTAATGATGGAAACAGGTAATATAGCCAACCTGAAAGCTCACATGCTGAATTGATGGGATGCCCACAAGCAGGCAGTGGAGCAAACACCCCAGAAAACTGGTGCTTTCAGAGCCAGTCAAATTCACTTCATGCTGGTTCGTGCCAAAATGGTTTTTTATACGATAGTCATCTGGACAACAGAAGAAATTTAGGAAGACAGAAAGGAAAATCCTTTGTACCTTAAACCCAGAGCCAGTCTTAATAGAGATTTCAAACTCTGGGATAGGATTGTAGAGATATGCAAAGGACTAAATAGGAAATTTGCAATGCATGGAGATAAGTGTGATGTTTATGCACACACGTAAGCCACAGCCTGAATAATATCACCACTAATACTGTCAGGTACAAGATTGAGAGAGCACACAGACCTACCATCTGCATTCTGGTTGTGAGAAAGACTTGTTTCTTCTTCCAAACCAGAGCAGAGACAGGCACAGCGCCTGCTTTTGCTCAGTTACTCAATATAAACTTGTTGCAGGGAGGAAGGTAGAAAAAAGAAAAAGAATGGATGGTTAGATGTTTGAATGTAAGTCTCCTGAGGGACTAGAAATGAAAGATCTTCTTTACCTTGATTGCCTGTCTATAGAAATTTTTTAAAAACAAAATGACTCTGGGGGACAGTGAAATTGTATTCACGGTTTATAATTTATGAGTGCTATATATACTGTGACTACTAGACCCTACAAAACTCCTTTGAAAAGTGTATAATTTTGTTAAGGAGTAAGACAAACGTTTATAGTTCAAGGCAAACTCATCAATTTCAAACTTTCAGCACAAGAGGTGTTTTGGAGTGGCTTAGCCTCTTGAGCTCTGCCTCCCTCCACTGCCCATTTTATCTATGTATCATCTATAGACGGGGTCTCATTGTATCATCCAGGCTGGAGTGCAGTGGCGCAATCATAGCTTTCTGCAGCCTTGGCTTCCCAGGCGGAAGTGATCCTCACACCTCAGCTTCCTGAGTACCTGGGATTACAGGGGTGCACCACCACACCTGGATAACTCTTTAATTTTTTAGAAACCAGGTCTTGCTATGTTCCCCAGGCTGCTCTCTCAAACTCTGGCCTCAAGTCATCCTCCTGCCTCAGCCTTCCAAGTAGCTGAGATTACAGGAACCAGCACAACCATTGTGCTCAGCCTCCCATCCCCTATTTTAGAATCCCCAGTAGAAGAAGGGTGCTGGGCCTGCATCTACCAATTGAGCCCCTGTCTGCAGAGGGCACTCAATATGGTCTTTGTTTTCCCACGCTGCTGCAAACATTCAGGCTGGCACTTGGTAGGGACCTAGAGGGTCCATATGAAGCTGGGAGGAATGTCCTTATAAAAATAGACTGGACCACATGGGCTTCCAACAGGCACTGTCATGAACCATTTGCCCTGCCTGTCTCCACTTTGCCTTTTAACATATTTCCCGTCTCCCAGGCTAATTTTTTCTTCAGGACAGAAGTGTTTTGGACGCCTCAGGACAGTTCTCTGAGAGAGAACTGACAGTGGCCTCTCCCTTGACTTCTCAACTACATCAGCAAAGATTCCTGGACTTGGTTTTTAAGTGCTAAAGATTCTGAGGGAGAACTATAGGAGGATTAAGGCCTGTCCACTCAGAAAATGGCCAAGACAGATTTCTGCTGAATCAACATTACATATATCACACATGGAAATTATATCCTTTGATTTGTAACCAGGCCTGTCATTGCAATAGGCCTGGAGGCCTTGAGAAGGATTGTACCATTCCCCACTGGTGAAGAGCCAGGGTGGTTCATTTGCTACCACTGCATCCCAGGGTCTCAGCATTGGAGCAGGTGAGTTTCAGCACTATAATTTAGAACACAAATTTTGTTGCCCAGAAATCACTCTTCCTCATACACCTAGAGAGTAAATCTCAATTACCAAGATGCCCAGTTAAGAACCTACATGTGCATCTCTATGTATACTAACAAGATGCAGGGACACATCTATTAGTGCAGGCTTTTGTTTTATCTCAATACCTGTTGTAACATTGCTTCACAAAAGGAAGATGCTTTGCAAACAGTTCACTATGGAATATAGACTGTTCATAATGGTGTCAGCTCATAAACCCCATACTGTCCTCATCGGGTACTGCTGAACATGAAACGTATGTGGTGTAACTGGGTGCAACTTGCATGGATACTTAGTGTGCTCAACCTGCTATAAGAAAATACCCTAGACTGGATGACTTAAACAACAGACATATATTTCTCATTATTCCGGAGTCTGAGAAGTCTAAGACCAAGGTCTTGGCAGATTCCATTCCTGGTGGATGCCCTCTTACTGGCTTACAGATGGCCACCTTCTCACTGTGTCCTCACATGGCAGGGAGAGAGAGAGAGAGAGAGAGAGAGAGATCTCTGGTCTCTCTTCTTCTAAAGACACTAATACCATCATGGGACATCACCCTATGATGCCATCTAATGCTTATCACCTTCCAAAAGCCCCACCTCCAAATACCATCACTTTGAGGGTTAGGATTTCAGTATGTGAATTTAGGGAGTACACAGATATTCATCCCATAACAGATACATTAACAAAAACTAAAACCAGACATTAATTGTGTCAGCTTAATTTCAGGCTCCAGGGGCAGACACTGCCATATTTTTCCATACTACTTCCCTAGGTGAAGATTTTAAGATCTTAAGAACTATTGTATCGTATTGAACTTTAAACTCTAATAGCCAAAAAACACAGGTGAGGACTAGGAATAAATGCATTGCTTTCTCATCATGTCAAGTGGCCACTGGCTAAATGTATTGGTATGACCTCTGAAAGAAAGTAATGACTATATTTACTTGCTTTCCCTACAAATAGGGCAGTGTGGTATAATACAGAATTTTGAGTGAAAATACTGAGGTATGAGTCTTACTATAATATCACTGACTATAGGATCTTGAATAAAACATTTAGTGTGTTTAGCCTCAATCTTCTTGTTTGTAAAATGAGAATCACAGTTACCTTGTTGGTTAAAATGGCTTATGAAAAAGTCACTTGATATTTATAGGCTCAGTTTCTTCTTTGCCTTATGGGGCGATAGTTATTAAATGAGCAAACTTATGTGAAAGTATGTTATGAAATAATAAATCCTAAAATGTTATATATTTTCTGAAGCTGTTTTCAACTCAAATAATTATAACACTATGTCACAACATACCTTTTCCATGAGAGTGGAAACTTTTGTCCTTTACCGCTGTAGCCCCACTGCCAAGTTCAATGCCTAGCACATTATGGATAGTGAATACATGTGAACTGAATGAAAGGAGTGAAGGAACTGAATTACCTGTCATGGGAATAAGCTGGCTGCCTTGCCCTGCCATAAAAAAGTTAACGCTTTATGGCTATAAATGCGGAATGGTTGGTAATTGAACCCCTACAGATTCTCTGGGTTCTTGGAAGAACTCCCTGATTCTACCAGGTCTTTTCCATACCAGGCAAAATTTGTACAAGTTATTTGAGCCTGGCAAGGAAAAGAATCAAGCAAGCCAAAAAAAAAAAAAAAGGAGGGGGGCAGAAGGTGTAAAAATTGACCTTTTTTACTTTTCTAAGAGCATGCCCTACTGTCTAGGTGGGAAAAAACTTTGGGATCAAAGATTTTTCCTCCAAATGAGCTACCAGTGGTACCAGTGTGGAATAAGAATCTTATCAGCTGGCGAGCTTACAAACAATACATCAATGTAGAATCCCCAGGGCAGAACAGGGAATAAGTGTCAGGAAAATCAGATTTTTGTTCTGGTTCTATTACAAAATTTCCTGGAGGCCTGTGTTATCATAGGTCTCTAACTTGCATATAAAGAGAAGGGATTAGATTGGCTCTGGTCTAAGCCACTCTAGCCCTACCATCCAGGAGCTCTGAATGTGTTCTCATCTCTGATTCAGCAGATGATCACACCAACAGTTGCCATGGCTGTCCACTTCTGACTGATAATTACTGGAGTTCAGGAGTGTTCATGATCTAAAGATTCTCCCCTACATTTGGGCATCCATGGCTCCTCAAGAAACTTGCAGTCTCATTCTCTGCTGTTATGAATGATATTCAACATTGGTCATCATAACTATAAGAGAACATTGTCAGTTCACTGCAGTTTGACCATAAATCAGCTTTGCAAGGATGTGGTGACATTCCATACTTTAATTATGTTAAATAAAGCTTTCATGCTCTGGTCTCTTGTAGAGTGCTTACTCTGCATGTTGCATCTGTTCACCTTGCATGGAAAAGTCCAGAAGAGCAAGTGAAGTCCTTGAGAGCTAAGACACCTGAGCCTAGACACCATGGGAACATGAGCACAAAGTTTTTTTTAATTGGAAAAAAAATAAAGACCAAGTTCTGAGAATGAAAGTTGATTCATCTTTCTCTAAGAAAATAAATAAAATAATAATGAAACATAAAGAGGAAACCAGCAAGTTGACAAATTTTATGTAATTAATTACACTGTAAGGGGATAAATTTCCAGAGTCTCATGTGAAGCCATGACAACAGTTCTTTCATTTATGCCCATTCAAACCACACAGTACTCTAAAATAGTGACCGAAACTTTTATATTTCTTCCCTGTTAGAAGAAGAAAAAGACTGCAACTAATCCATTCCATTCATTCCTATTTTCTAGTACAAATAGAAGAATGGACTTACTTTTTCAGAGATAAGTTTGAGTTTGAAAACCAAGTAAAGAACCATATTTTGAGAATGACTGCTCTAAAAGAAAGTCTTTTCTCCACCTCAGGAGTCTAGAAATCCTGCAGCTGAGGTGCGTCAAGATTAAATGCAAAAAGAAAATTGTTTCAAAGATCTTTTAAGAGGGAGGATCCCCATTGCACTGGCTTGCAGGGTAGTCAGGAGAAGGAGCACTAGCAAAGTGGAGAAATCTGGCTGAGCTGTGGTGATGCACCAGTTGCTGCTGCAGCTGCGAGAGGAACCCTGACGGTTGCCTGCTGCTTCCCTTCACAGAAGAGTTGCCCCTCAAACATACTGAGGTGCTGCAAATCCACTTCCTTCAATCTCACTTTCAGATTTTTCTCCCATCTTGATTTACTCCTTAAATGCCTTTATATTTTTTAATGTAAAGTTGGTTGTCACCTCAACTTCCCATCCAGAAAAACTGCATGTAGTGTGAAATGAATTTACCATGGTTAAATTCCCTGGCAGTCATTTGTCTGTGACTTGTCAGAGGTGACGTGGAGAAAGATGTGTGTGGAAATGTGATGTGTGAAGAAGAGAATTAGGGGCATAGGGGGATTGAAGAAGAAATAAATCTTGATGTTCATCAAGCATGTAGCAATTGCTACCTTTTTGGTTTCTACCCAGCTGTGAGACACCTGGTTAGATCAGGTGTGTCTGGACCAACATAAAGTTTAAAAATCTCTGATGCTTCTGCCTGAACAGATTCTTGGGAGCAGCTACTGCTGAGCCAGGCTTAGCAGACAAGTGTTGTTTATCTGATAAATTTTAGAATTTGGGCTCGTTGTTGGGCTCAACACAAACAAGAAGATTTTCTCGGGAATACTAACACATTCTTCAAAGGGCAGGTGATTCAAGTACCAGATAAAGTGGTCTCAATATGCTACACGAACTGGGTTAGCACAGGACAAAGGCATAAGAAACCATTACTTTGCTCCGTGCCCGTGGGGCGACTTCCCCGCCTTCCCTGCTTTGCTGGCCTCACTTGGGGCGGTTGGGCCGCCCGCCTGTGGGGCCGGGGCCGGAGCAAGCTACCGAGCCAATGGGGCCTGGCGGCTGGGTCGTGCTGACCGTGGCACAGGCTGAGGGGGAGGCGGAAGGAGGCGGCAGAGGGGTAAGATGACGGCCCCCGTCCTTCTGAGAGTGTCGGTGCTGCCGTGGGCGCGGGTGACCCGGTTTGCAGTGAGCGCTGCGGGGATCCTGCTCTCCATTTATGCCTACCACGTGGAGCGGGAACAGGAGTGGGACCGTGAGCACCGGGCCATCTGCGACCTGGGGCCCTGAGTGAGGTGCTTCACCACCCTTGCCTCCAGAATCCCTGCCCAGAGTCCAGCGCCTCGTTCCTGTCCAGGATCACCTTCTGGTGGATCACAGGAGTTGTCTTGAATCTACCCGTGCTGGCCATGTGGTCTCAGAGACACCAACTCTGTCCTGCAAGTTTATCACCTTGAATGTGATAAACACAAGAGCCATGACCAGCTTAAATCTCTGCAGAAGGCTTGGCCTCAGAAAGCCATACACTGGACTGCTCTTGCTTTAGCTTCAGAT